>CM031609.1:10114690-10136478 GCA_018398815.1 Conus ventricosus | reverse complement strand
AGTTTCTCTCTGCTTTTAAAAACCTTACTTTACCCCCCCCCCCCCCCCCGTCCTACTCCTCCTTCCTTCCACCCTCAGAGGTATCTTTCCTTGCTCCTCTCTCTCTCTTCTCTCTCTCTCATCTCCCCTCTCTCTCTTTCTCTTCTCTCTCTCTCCATATTATATAATATATAAAGCTCAACAATTAGTATATTTTCTTTTCAAAACCCACAAACTTACACTAAAAAAACTGATAGAGCAAATGAGAAACTTGTGCGCAACATGAGATGGAAGGCGTTCTTCTTCCTAAACCCAAATGCAAAGAATGAAGACAAAAACACATATGGATTCAAATTATGGCGATCACCTCCGACAATAGATGAAATGAAACCTTTTGAAGACAAATGAAGGACTGATAGCCAAGAAGAAAAAGAAACACCAGAAGGTGCTGGGGAGGACCCAGAGAAGCACTGTCTTCACCTGCCTTTAGAGAAGTCCTGTACCACCTTGGAGGCCTGCGCTGAGTTGACGATGGGTACAGGCACGCACAGGGCACTCCATTAAGATATCAAGGACATAACTGCTCCTGAACAGAGATAATTAGACTACAGGATGCAGCTCATAACAGCCTTAAAGTAGCATCCCATGGGTGTACCAGCCCGTATTTCATGACTGCAGAGCCCACCGGCGAAAAACACCACCCTCCAGCTGCCGAGCACACCCACAGACCCAACCACCCTGCCCACGGACAGATGAAGACAGTGCCACTCCAGACACAGCCAAGATTTCGCCATACGGTCTTATGTGCCCTCAAGAGAGAATCCAAAGCTGTAGCCCTTTCCCACTGTCAACAGGACTTTCCCTGTGGTCAGTGGGTCTTTCCTCACCGTCACTGGACCTTTCTCCAGGGTCAGCCTAGTTAAGGCAAAGAAGAAAAAGAAACACCCGAAGGTGCTGGGGAGGACCCAGAGAAGCACTGTCTCACCTGCCTTTAGAGAAGTCCTGTACCACCTTGGAGGCCTGCGCTGTGTTGACGATGGGTAAGGCACGCACAGGGCACTCCATTAAGATATCAAGGGACATAACTGCTCCTGAACAGAGATAATTAGACTACAGGATGCAGCTCATAACAGCCTTAAAGTAGCATCCCATGGGTGTACCAGCCCGTATTTCATGACTGCAAGCCAACCGGCGAAAAACACCACCCTCCAGCTGCCGAGCACACCCCACAGACCCAACCACCCATGCCACGGAACAGATGAAGACAGTGCCACTCCAGACACAGCCAAGATTTCGCCATACGGTCTTATGTGCCCTCAAGAGAGAATCCAAAGTTGTGGTTTCCCACTGTCAACAGGACTTTCCCTGTGGTCAGTGGGTCTTTCCTCACCGTCACTGGACCTTTCTCCGGGGTCAGCCTAGTTAAGGCAAAGAAGAAAAAGAAACACCCGAAGGTGCTGGGGAGGACCCAGAGAAGCACTGTCTTCACCTGCCTTTAGAGAAGTCCTGTACCACCCTTGGAGGCCTGCGCTGTGTTGACGAGGGGTACAGGCACGCACAGGGCACTCCATTAAGATATCAAGGGACATAACTGCTCCTGAACAGAGATAATTAGACTACATGATGCAGCTCAAACAGCCTTAAAGTAGCATCCCCATGGGTGTACCAGCCCGTATTTCATGCCTGCAGAGCCCACCGGCGAAAAACACCACCCTCCAGCTGCCGAGCACACCCCACAGACCCAACCACCCCTGCCCACGGACAGATGAAGACAGTGCCACACAAGACACAGCCAAGCTTTCGCCATACGGTCTTATGTGCCCTCAGAGAGAATCCAAAGGGACTGATAGCCAATATTATATTCAAAAAATCAAATAACAACTTTCAAACATCACTAGCAAATGATATAAAACAAATCCAAAATGATAAAAAGACATTCGTAAAGGCTGACAAAACTAGCAATTTTTACAAATGGAACCAAATGAATACTCTCAACTCTTAAACAAAAACATCCAGAAAAACTACAAGAAAGCTGATAAAACCACACATAGCAACATCCGCAAAAAAGTAAAAAGAGCTTGCACACCGCATGGAGTTAAGCGATAGGGTAGAGGCAACAGCAACAAAAAGAAGCCTTCATAACGCTCACAGACCACAAGCCTAACTTCCAAAACAACCCAACATGTAGACTAATGAACCCATCTAAATCCGAACGGGGCAAAATAAGCAAGAGAATTTTGGAACAAGCTATAGAAGATGTAAAATAAAAACACCGAATACAACCTTTGGAAAAACAGCCATGAAGTCATACAATGGTTCAAGAAACTCAACAAACAGAGAAATACAATGTTCATTACATTTGACATAGTAGACTTCTATCCATCCATAGATGAAAAAACTACTCAACAAAGCTTTGAAATTTGCCAACAAATACACAAAAATAACAGAGTCAGAAATGGAGATTTCTTTTTTATTTTCCACACAAGAAAACCTTACTCCATAGCAGAAATGAAACCTGGATTAAAGAAACGAGCAAAAACTCCACATTTGATGTAAACCATGGGATCGCATGATGGTGCCGAAACATGTGAACTAGTCGGACTATTCATGCTATCCAACATCCAAAAACAACTTGGAAAACAGTCGGTTTATACACAGATGACGGCCTTGCGGCATTAAACAATAATCCAAGAACCATTGAAAACAAGAAAAAAGAATTATGTAAAATCTTTAAAAACCACAACTTAAAAATCACAATAGAAGCAAACAAAAAAGTAGTGAATTACTAGACATAACATTAGACCTCAATGACCATGTGTACAAACCATACAAAAAACCCAATGACATACCAATCTATGTAAAATATCAAAAGTAACCACCCACCATCTACACTAAAAACAATACCCAATGGTATAAACAAGAGACTATCCAACTGTCATGCAATGAAAAAGTATTCAATAATGCAGTAACAGAATACCAAGAAGCATTACAAAAAGGTGGTTTATAATTACAAACTACAATACAGCCCAGACAACAACACGAACAGAAACAAGAAAAACAGGAAAAGGAAGATCATATGGTAAACCCCCCATACAATGGAAAAGTAAAAACAAACGTAGGAAAAGAATTATTTAAAATCTTGACAACATCATCCCCAAAAGTACACAAACTGTTGAAAATATTCAACAAAAACACCATTAAACTATCATACTCATGTATGCCCAACCTTAAAAACATAATTGACTCATCTAACAAAATGAAAAGCAACACAACAAAGAAGGGTGCCGAAAGGACATCTTGCAACTGCACTAAAAAAGAACAGTGCCCCTAAGCAACAAATGTCTTCACAATGTTGTATACCAAGCTACGGTAACATCAGAAAATGAAAAAGAAACATATATAGGGATTACTGAAAACCACTTCAAAAACCCGATACGCAAACCATAAACAGTCATTCAAAAAAGAAAATACAAAAACCAAATAGAGCTGAGTAAATACATTTGGAGACTTAAAGATAAAAAAATAGACTACAGCATATCATGGAAAATCATAAAAAGAGCAACACCATACAACAATATTTAAAAAAAATGCAATTTATGCTCCACAGAAAAATGGTTAATATTATGTAAACCCCACCTAGCAACTTTGAATACAAAAGTAGAAATAGTAAACAATTGCAGGCACAAATGGAAATCTTGTTTAGCGCACCCCACCTGAACAGACCCCAACAAGAACCACAGACCACACATGCAGCGAATGAAATTGACCCACACATGCAGAAACGAAATCAGTCCCGCACGCTATAATAGACCGACAGCGTGCCCCCAAAAAGGGTATCCTGATGAGAGCAAGAGCAAGAGGCTCGAAACAAGCTTGTTGATTTTAATATTTCATTTTAATAATATTTCTTAACACACACACACACACACACACACACACACACACAACACAACACACACACACACACACACACAACACATATATATATATATATATATATATATAATATATATATATATATATATATATATATATATATATATATATATATATATATATATATATATATATATATATATATATTCGTCTTCCTCCTTTCTTTTTCTGAGGGCGTATTCTTTTTCTCTTATTATCAGAATGCTCTCTCTCTCTCTCTCTCTCCTCTCTCTCTCTCTCTCCTCTCTCTCTCTCTCTCCTCTCTCTCTCCTCTCTCTCTCTCCCTTTTTCTTCTTCTTCTTCTTCCCTTTTTCTTCTTCCCTTCTTCTTCTTCTTCTTCTTCTTTCTTCTTCTTCTTCTTCTTCTTCTTCTTCTTCTTTCTTCCACACACACTCCCCTCTCTCTCACTCACTCATCACGTCTCATACCCAAGTTATGTTTGCATTACCTTTTTTTTTTAATTGCCATAATGAAACTCATGTCTTGCATTGATGAGCGCGTGAAGACGATAGACGGAAAGTCAAGGCCTCGACCTTAATTCTAACCTTTGCATTACACAGCAATCGATCAAATGATCAATCAATTATTTGATCATTAAGCGATCAAATTGTGAATGTTTGAGAATGAGACAGGGGGCATTTGGGTGGGGGAGAGGGGGCGGACAAAATTTGTCACCATGTTTGTCCATCCGACAGCAAGTGTTAAAACTGTCAACACCCTCTGTTCTGGCATATTTCTTCTTTTTCTTCTTCTTCTTCTTCTTCTTCTTCTTCTTCTTCTTCTTCTTCTTCTTCTTCTTCTTCTTCCCTTCCTTTCGTTTCACGGGGATGTCACACTGAAGAACAGTTCACCAGATTCCTCTGGTTCTGTCGGCTTTGTTCCAAGGCTTGGGGCTCTGCATGTTTTCCCTGTCCACTGGGCAATATTGTCAGTCCCATAGTGCGCTTGTTGTTTTGTTTCACTGTCTCCCCCTCTGCCTCCCTCTCTCAACAGTCCCCTGAATAGCCAGCCATTGGATCTTGCTGTTTTCTTCCGTCGTTAATGTCCGTAGACTTTCATACCGTCCGGTGCGGTGCTTGATGATTTGATGCGCTTGTTCATTAGTAATGTTTATCAATATATCTGTTGTTTAGTATCTTTCGGTAACATCCTATTTCCCTGACTGGGATTCTTCCTTCCAGATTTGCTACGAGTGTCCATGTCTCATGTGCACATGAAGGAAGATGGACAATGCCAGTGCACACAGGCTACGCTTGTGTTTCTGGGAGATGTTGTCTGTTCATACCGGTTTTATTTTGACAGTTCTGATAATCATACTCTTTGCTGCCCTTTAGAGCATTTCTGGTTTGGATCCCTCATTGCTAATGACGTATCCAAGGTAAGTGAACCGTTAAACAATTTCTAGCTCTATCCATGGACAGTTACTAGTAATCATTTTTGCTTGTTAATCCAGCATTTCCCGACGTCAGTTGATGTAAGGGCCACATTCTTGATTGCTTGCCTCCTCCTCATTATTGAAACGATTTGCTAGCTCCCTTGCGTAAAAAAATAAAGCCACAAGATTGTGGTTTTGAAACTCAACCCGGCTCGCTTTCTCCTCCTCCCTAACCCATAGCGGAGTCACACCAACGATGGCATCGACGGAGAACGGGCAGAAGGGCAGAACCCAGGCTGAGGCAGAAGGGCAGAACCCTGGCTGAGGCAGAAGGGCAGAACCCAGGCTGAGGCAGAAGGGCAGAACCCAGGCTGAGGCAGAAGGGCAGAAACCCAGGCTGAGGCAGAAGGGCAGAACCCAGGCTGAGGCAGAAGGGCAGAACCCAGGCTGAGACAGAAGGGCAGAACCCAGGCTGAGGCAGAAGGGTAGAACCCAGGCTGAGGCAGAAGGGTAGAACCCAGGCTGAGGCAAAAGGGTAGAACCCACGCTGAGGCAGAAGGGTAGAACCCAGGCTGAGGCAGAAGGGCAGAACCCAGGCTGAGGCAGAAGGGCAGAACCCAGGCTGTCTGAGCCTTGCCGTTGGGGCTGGGAGGATCCTTTTCCACCAGCACGGAGAACGGATACACATTTTTTTCCCTCTCTGTCTCTGGCCATGGTTGCCTTGATACTAAGACGAACCATCTTGGATTGATTTTGGAGCACGTATATTTGGTTCGATGGTGGTGGCGGTGATGATGATGAGGACGACGATGATGATGATAGTGAATAATAATGATAATAATAATAGTAATAATAATGATGATAGTGATATTAACAACAACAATAGTAATATTAATAATACTAACAGTAATAATAATAATAATAATAATAATATAATAATAATAATAATTAATAATAATAATAATAATTATAATGATAATAATAACAACAATAACAATAATAATGGTGATGATAATAATATAATGATAATAACAGCACCAACATCAGCACATTACTAAATACTAAGACAGAATCATCTTAATGAAAAAAACGAGGCTCTTTCGTACCCTATTTAATGCATTCGTGCAAGACATGGACCCTTAAAACGCATCCGGAAAGAATGGAATTCAGAGAGCTTATTTCTTCTGTTAAATACTGCAGATCAGAAGTACTTATCACCACTAAACAAGTGTTCCAGACCATAACACAGCCTGTCAGACTATAAGACAATCAATCGACATCAGTTCAGAACTGAAAACTGCGTTCGTTTTGTCGGGAATCAAGATATAACACATGTCCTGAAGTAAACGGTGTCAGTTCTTTCCAAGGAGTGTGATATTGAGGAAAAAAAGAAGAAAACATGATGGTTTCATGACGCAGAATTCATTGCAACACAGTTGACAGATACCCAGGCCTTGACAAACAACTGACAAAGCTGGAGAAATATTGCCAACAATATGGCGTCCTATTGGCTCTGTATAGAATCAAGGGAGAGAAAGAATGGACAAGATGGCACTTTCAACAGAACAAAGGCTGTTCAAGAGAAATAACAAAATCCTATATTAATTCTTGTAGGCGAAAGCATAATTTGAAATTTCTGACAGAGGGCAAAAATTTACTGCGTGTATGTGTGTGTGTGTGTGTGTGTGTGTGTGTGTGTGTGTGTGTGTGTGGTGTGGTGTGGTTGTGTGGTGTTATGTGTGTGTGTGTGTGTGTGCGTGTGCGTGTGCGTGTGTGTGTGTGTGTGTGTGTGTGTGTGTGTGTGTGTGTGTGCGTGTGTGTGAGTGCGTGCGTGCGTGCATGAGTGCGTGCGTGCGCGCGCGCGTGTGTGTGTGTGTGTGCGTGTGTGTGTGTTCATAACCTTTTATATAACATTGCCTGAAGAATCCCCCGTTTTCGACAAATTTGGGGATTGTGATATTTTGCGTTGTAACTATCACCTGTTACAAAGCAATATTTTTTTTTAATGTCACAATACAAAAATATTGCCAACACAGAAAAGTCTGTGTGCGATGTATATGAAGTTCCGTAAACATCACAGTCCTTTTTGGAAGGCCAGCTTGATGTCAGATCGTGAAATAATCACAGATGTTTCTGCACAAAGTGCAATTTGTCACATGAATGTTTGCATATATGCAAATAAACTGATTTGTTATGCTCATTTTGGTTTGGCTCAAGTCTGCGCAAATGCATTCGGTATAAACAGGACATCTGGTGTGTAAACAGGACATCACACCAGAAGGTGTTTTTGCGCAATTTGTTCTTGATACCAATTCTCTAAATGCGTCTAGATCCTGGGAAAAAAGGGGGGAAACAAAAAGCCAGCAATATCGCCAAGGAATGAACGAATAGATACAACCTAATATTCAGTAATATCATTATTCTATTCTGTCTTAAATTACAGCCTCTGGTTCTCATTCCTTTCATCAGGAGGGTGTTTTTCTTACCATTCAGACAGAGATTTTTTCTCCATGTTATTAAGGCATGTAAAAGCTTGTGATTGAACTGGACAAAGGGACCCGAACAGCTCAGATCAGTTGTCAACCACCGTGTAAAAAAACACTACGTGCACCCAGATTTGTAGCCCAGCATGAGGACACAAGTCGAAACAAACTCATATTCCACACAGACAGTTGGATAATTTGAGTTTGGTGCAACTTCATTTATTGGGTTTCGTGCTGTGATCTTAATCTTCTTTAACTTAGCACTGACGATGTTTCGTCCATGATATTATAATCAGTGCTAAGATGACCAGTCACACCACCATTACGCTTCACATTAGCATCTATGGCAGAAGCTAGGTACTGTGTAGGCAACTGTAGACTCACCGGAGATTGACCAATAACACTGAGGGGCCGAAAAGGATACCTATTCACGGGTAGCATGAACATCAGCACAGTTCAGACTGAAATCTAAGTAGAACGACATGTAGATTTGAATGTAAAAAGGGGGCTAGGGCTCTTTCTTGACCTATTTTAGGCATTCACATGGGGAAAGAATGGAAACCATAGAACTGAGGTATTACTGTAAAAAACTACAGCTACAGATCAGATGTATTTATCTTTATCATCACTGAACACCATAAAACAACCCTTCTTCCTCCCATATACTCACGCGCGTGCGCGCACTCACACACTCATGCACTCGCACACACACATGCACGGTTTGCGCGCGAGTGTGAGCGCGCGCGCGTGCACTCTCTCTCTCTCTCTCTCTCTCACAACACACACACCACACACACACACACACACACACACACACACACACACACACACACACACACACACACACACACACACACACACACACGCACGCACGCACGCACGCACGCACGCACGCACGCACGCACACACCACACACACACACACACACACACACACACACACAAGAAAGCACGCGGGCGTAAACACGTTCAAATATACATGCACACGATCTTACCATAACCGTCATCGCCTATTCATGCACGCATGCACACACCTGTTCTTTGATTTTTAAAAAAAAAAGTATGTTTCTATTTGTTCATCTTCTGATGGTTGTTCACTTTGCACTGCAGATAAACCTAAAAGAAAAATGAAGATGTAAACCAAAACATAACCGCTGAGCCAATTTTCTTCTTGTTGTTGCTATTTCTCATCGTGCGCTATGTTCCTTTTCTATAACAATCGTTCCTGCCGTGTGTGGCTTGACAGGTATATTCTGGTCTTGTGCCTTTTCCCCTTCGAACCAGCTCTTGTTCTCTTATTGTCGCCATGGTTTTTTTTCTTGTAAAAAAAGCTTTTTGCCTGTGTATGCTTATTTGAGTGTATTCCTTTAAGTTTTGGAGACATATAACTAGCAGGATTCTTCTGTCCTCTTCCATTTTCAGCTTGTTGAGAGCCACAGGGGCCCTTCCTGCCTCCCTGTCACAAGAGTGCCAGCTGGCAATAAGGGTTTGGTCTGTTTTTTTTATAGGAAAGATGGTTGTTGGATTTTCAACAGACGACATGTTTTTCGTTTTCAAATTCTAATTGTGTCATCCAAAAATTGCTTGTTGATCGAACGCGGGAACTGAGGGGGGGCGAAGAGGGGTGGGAGTCCTTTGTCTGATTTTCTGAAATAACGCTATGCTCTCTCTGTCTCTCTCTGTCGTTCTCTCTGTCTCTCTGTTTCCACCTTTAACCCCTATCCCACCCCACCCACCCACTTTAAACCTATTAACTTGTGGATCAGATCCGTGGTGTGGAACGGGATTAGCATATATTTGTTCAGCACGATTACTGTACAGTTTTCACGGAACATGAACAATGAAAGCTTAGTGTCACCAGCTAATTCCAGTGATGGAAACGTTAGTATATCCTATTTTCTATAGCCAATAGAAAAAATGGGGATGGGGGAGGGGGGGGGGAGGCGGTGAAGAAACAAACAAATCATACAACAAATAAAAAATACTGGAAGTGAACAAATAAAAAATACTGGAAGTGAATTTCTCAGTCAGTGCCATCTATTACTTTCCTTCGTGATGAATAATTTCATTTTCACATATGAATTGACTCTAAAGACGAATCTAAGATAAGACGGGGGTCGGGGCTTTTCCGAGAGCTTATATCGTTCGGTATACTAGCGCTGTATTGAGGTGTGGTGAAGTGTGGTGAGGTGTGGTGGGGTCTTAGTGTAGTGCATGATCTTTTTGTCACAACGTATTGATGTCCCAAGTTCCTGCTCCTTCTAAAAGAAAAATGTGTAAACCATTGCAAATTATGAATATTGTGTAATCTTCGTCACTTCAGAAATACAGAAACAGATGTGAAAAAAAAATGGGTATGATCATTTTACTTGCAGAATTATTCGTATACGAATATAGCTAAAACTGGCCTAGAGTAAAACACCATCACATTTAAATTGGCCTAGAGTAAAAACACCATCACATTTATTTTTTAAAAGAGATCAAATAAGATGCAAAATTCATGAAAGTTTACAAAGTGTAAATACGAAATACTGAAATAAAATAGACTGTAGGGAGGGGATGGGGGGAGGGGGGGACGGGGTATGATTGGGGTTGCGGGAGAGAGAGAGAGAGAGAAGGGGGTGGGGCAGGCTACTCTCACTGAATGCAAGCTCAAGCACAAATTACTTCCCTTGCTGATTTCTGAACGTCCTCTGTTCGGCAAACCAATCAACCTGTTATGTATGTTACTATTTAAGACTAAAAGAGAGATCGTCCCTAGTGCGCCTAAGTGTTACGTGTGGTCACGTGACAGTGTGAGACACGCGCCCCCTGTCTGACGGGCCAGACAACTCTGTCACCTGGTCCTCGGGTCCAGCAGACTCAGGGATGGCGCCAGTCTGTCTCTTCAGCTCAGGTCAGACTCTCAGGGGGAGGGACTTCGCTGCTTGTAACGTTCCAGTCTAACGTCCCTGCCCACTATAGCGGATGCAGCAGGCGGGGAAACCTTCCCAGGGGAAGGCGGACCGGGGGCGTGTCCAACATTAAATTGACACCACCAGAACGACACCACTCCAGAACAGGCAGTAAACCTGTCGGCTTATATTTTGGGGCACCGCTGGGATTTTGAACGCGCAGTGTCTGACGGCTTTTATTTTCCTCCTTCGTCATGCTATGGCTGGGACTCTGGAGACTCATGTTGGGTGAGATGTTCAATGTATATGGGTGGTACCACGCTGACTTGTCTGGCACCGAGTCCCGGAGTCTTCCTCCCCTGTCTCAGGGGAAATCCTGTGGGTTTTTGTTTTCCACAGTCAACATTACCATGTATGTGCATGACGTGTTCATGGACGCCTTAAGGAGGACATAGGCGGATGACGGGACTACATCTCCTTCTCCCTCAGAAAAACCCTTCTCACATTGAAAACTGAAAGCAAACAAACAACCAAACCAAACCAACCAACCAACCAACCAGCAAAGAAATAGACAAACAAATAATCGAACAAAAACAAACATACAGACAGACACACAAACAAAAACAAAGAAAGAAACAAACAAACACACAAACCAATTGTGGAACTTGACTGAATATAGAGAGCATTGTCTTGCCGAACCAGAATGTGACCATAGTCCCCCCCCCCCCCACCCCCCACCCCCCACCCCCACCCCCCTTCGTGAAGATTGCGACTGACCGTGTGCAGGGCAGGATGTCTCAGTACAATACCAGAACAAAAGGAAAAGATGCTCCCAGGATTCACCGAAAGGGGGAGAGAATGATTAATCCATCGGTGCTCAACCAATCACGACTGCAAATCCCAAACGGACTATGAACATGTACCAAATGGAATATCCATGTGTCTGTGGAAAGCGTTTCGCTACCACCCGTGGCATGAAGATCCACAGAACAAAGATGGGATGTGTGAAGGCTCATCTGAATGAGCAGCAGCGCACTGCATCAGCAGATAAGACGTCGGAAGACCAAGACCAGGATTTAAACCACAGTGCCAAGGACATCCACGCTCTTGGTTCGGATGAGGAACTTGCACAGGCTCTCGATGCCAGGCGCCTGAAACTCAACCTGCCACGAGCAGACAAAACTGAAGATTGGGAGAAACTGGATGCAAAAATCGTCCAAAGACGATGCACTGATAGAGAAAAGCACCCTGGAACACAAACTAGCCACATATGGGGACATTGTGTATGCCACATGTAGAGACGCCTATGGAGCACAACTACCCAAAGAGAAAACACCTCCAAAGAAATCCAGACGCCAAGAAGAGATGGACAAGATCAGGGTCCAAAAGACAAACCTCAAGAAGCAAATGAAGACCGCACTGCCAGCTGAAAAACAAGGCTTGGAAAAACTCTGGAAAGACCTGAAAGCAAAACACAGCGCCCTCAGCAAAGCGGAATCTGCGAGGAAGAGGAAGAGCAAAAAGAAGAAGACACAAGAGCGCTTCTTCAGAGACCCCTTCCAGTTTGCCAGAACACTGAACAGCCAAACTCTGGGACCCTAAGTGTGGACAAAGGAGTTCTTGAGCAGCATCTGAGGAAAACATACTCTGACTCGCAGAGCAAAGCACCACTCGACATTCAAGGTCTGGTGTGGACAACCAACCCTGAGGAACAGTTCAATAACAAGCCACCAACGTTGGCGGACATCAAGAAGGTGGTCGACAAAGCCAGAGCCAAATCATCACCAGAGCCAAACGGAGTACCTTACCAGCTGTACAAATCATCACCAGGGCCAAACGGAATACCTTACCAGCTGTACAAATCATCACCAGGGCCAAACGGAATACCTTACCAGCTGTACAAATCATCACCAGGGCCAAACGGAATACCTTACCAGCTGTACAAATCATCACCAGGGCCAAACGGAGTACCTTACCAGCTGTACAAATCATCACCAGGGCCAAACGGAATACCTTACCAGCTGTACAAATCATCACCAGGGCCAAACGGAATACCTTACCAGCTGTACAAATCATCACCAGGGCCAAACGGAATACCTTACCAGCTGTACAAGAAATGTCCCAAGGTGCTGGGAGTGGCTCTACAGGCTGTTGCGATCAGCTTGGAGAAACCAGAAGATCGGCGGCCAGTGGATGACGGCAGATGGTGTGTACATCCCCAAAGAGCAAAACTCAAGTGACATCAGCCAGTTCAGGCCAATATCACTACTGAACGTTGAAGGGAAAATGTCTTCTCTGTCATGGCAGCAGAGGGACATCCGGAGAGTCATGAACCGGGTGTGGCCCAACCCCCCTAGTGTCAGGAAATAAGGGCCGAAACACTTGCTTGAAGGGGCTTCTCTTCTGAGGACTCTCTGCTGCCACGCTCTCCACGAGTTTATCTTACCATTGTGCACGTGTTTTTCTGGTGGTTCGTTTTCTTTTTGTCCCATCCCATCGGCACATGATGACCTACTATTCACAGAAGGATGGAATAGTGTTTTGCGTGTGTTCATTAGTTAGTTTTGTTGCTGTTCCTGCATGCATACATGCATAAGATAAAAGCATAAACATTGAACTGAGACGAAGTTTACACTACACTAGTTTCTCCGTTTCAAATCTGCTTTATCTCATACAGAAACACGATACATAATGAATTTCAAAGTTAGTAGTGAGCAGCGAGTTCTTTTCTAATTTGTTTAGACATCATTTCCCCTCAATCCACCAAACACAGCAAATTCCTCAGACTGGTAGATACCACCATCGACATTGTCTTCCCACTCCATCATCGAGACAGCCAGACACCGGAAACTGAGGGGCCTCTATTTCTATAGGCATGCCGTAAACCGCCCGCAGAGGTTCCGTTCCTCTGGCCACCTCCAGCTAAGAACCCATGTAACTGGTTGACTGTCACGGGCAAAAAAAAGAAAAACCGAAATCGTGGTCAGTCGCCAGCCAGTTCAATTGGACATAAGCTCCAAACTCAAACATCCTGGTTTCCAGGCAGACGACTTCATGTGTCGTGTCAGCCAATAGGCACGGCGAAGAGGCTATTTTTAGTCCTTCACTGAGACAGCACCGTCCCCGCAGACAGTCTGAGTAGCTGGACCGATGTCTCAATAGGTCTGGCCAGACGGATCGCTATGTCTAGGTCAGACTGATACAGCTAATTTACAAGACCAGTGTCCACAGTTAAGCCAGACGTCGCCGGTCAAAGTAGGAAGGGGGGAGGTATTGTGTAGTGGGGGTAAAACCAAGTTAATTAATGAAATGACCCATTGACCACCACAGAGAGCAAGGCGGGTAGATGTGACTTTCATGATTTGCATGTCCAATGAAAATAGAGGGGAGGTAACCTCGGTACAAGGCGGAAAAATACTGACCAATGGTACTCACCCTTTTGACAGGTAGGAACAGGATAAGAAAGCTAGGGAAGTGAGTGGAAGAAAGGGAAGAAGTGAAGAGGAAGAGAGAGGGAGAGGTTCTCGGAGTAGGCTCTGCACGAGAGAAAAGCAGAGAGATGAGAGGAGGAGTGAAGAGAACCGAGTTGAAGCATTAGCACCATATAGAGTCTGCAGAGGAAGGACTAAGGAGAGATGTTGAGAGAGAGAGAGAGTTGCTAATCGATGAAGAGAAAGAAAAGAAGAAAAGAATAAAAGGCAACTATGTCCATCTGATAGAGCAGACTAGAAGAGAGAGAGAGAGAGGGAGTGCAATGCGTTAGTGAAGGAAGGAGAAAGGAGAACAGATCGATGCCTGGTAGTCACTGTTCAATTTGAACCGGATCGACCTCATACCTGGCAGCGCCACTTTCATCAGGCAGAGCCACAGGCCAACGCCAGTAACCTGACCAGTGCCAGCAGTCTAACCTGACCAGTGCCAGCAGTCCAACTTGACCAGTGCCAGCAGTCCAACCTGACCAGTGCCAGCAGTTGTGTCGTGACTGGTGATTGTGAAAGTGACAGTGAAAAGAAAAAAAAGAGAAGAAAAGGAAAGACAGTGATTCGTAAATAGTTTAAGATCACCTGGCCAGGTAAAGTGGAAATCTATTTATACCCGGGTTAGTTATGATGATTTAGATAAATGGTTTTGTGAAGTTCAAGGAAAGAGAGAATGTTTTATTTTGTTTGACTCCATGCGCATTGATGTTTTCTATGATTATGTGTAGTAAAGTTATGGACTTTACTAGTGGTTTGATTTGACGAATGCATGATATATGAATGAGATTGTAAGCAAGCTGTGAGTGTGTTTGGGCTGTGCGCTAGTCCTTCCCCACTGACATACCCGAGGTTGACAATTTATTGGCGAGCCTGCCAGGATATTCTAGCCCATTTATTATAATTGTTCAACTTCTCAGAGAGGAAGCTGGGTGGGATTAAGTATTGTAATCCTAAGACAAGGTAGTGTCTTACTGTATGTTTCCAGATAGTTAAATACTAGGCTTGGCATTGCTTCCAAGATAGTTAACACTAGGCTTGGCATTTCAGCCCCAGAGTACTTATTTCGCACAGATTGCCTATAATTCGCTCTCATAGTTGGGTCAGGCGCTAGGCGTCTTATAAAAACTAATTACGTTGTCCCAAGCTAATATTATCATTCATAGGATTGTGCTATTACGTCACTCGTGTCGGTAACCACCAGTTTGGCTGTCGTAGTAGTAAAATCTGTTCAAAAAAAAAAAAAAAAGATTTCATGGCGGACGAAAAGAACACCCCTATTGAACAACTTGTGAGCGTCGCTCGTGATTTAGGCTACTCGGGAGAAGAGTTGCGAGCATTCGTTGAAACCCAACAAAAGATGGAAAGAGATGAGCGAGCGGAAAGACGCTGTGTCGCGGTAGAAGCGCAGGAAACAAAAGAATAAGGCAGGAAACAAAAAGATTAAGGATTCAGGCTAATGATAATCAGGTTATGCAGGAAACAGAAGATTAAGGATTCAGGCTAATGATAATCAGGTTACGCAGGAAACAAAAAGAATAAGGGAAACGCAGGAAACAGAAAGATTAAGGATCCAATTAGAGTTAGAAAAAGTGAGACACAGAGGGAGACCACTGATGATGGTAGTTCAGTTTCCAGTGACCCTGTGCGCAGTTATGCCCCCCGACCAAAGTTGCCAAAATTCTCTGAAGGATCAGATTCGATTGATGCGTACATCAGTCGTTTTGAAACGTTTGCTACTAGTCAAGGTTGGCCTCCAGAAGAGTGGGCAGTCATTTTGTCAGTGCTACTGGCGGTAAGGCATTACAGATTTTCACTGCATTACCAGCAGACCAACAATCTGATTTTGGTGCTGTGAAGGAGTCTTTGATGAAGGGATTTGACCTCACAGAGGAGGGGTTCAGAAAGAAGTTTCGATCAGCTAGATTACAAGCAGGTGAAACGTACACTCAGTTTGGTGCACGTTTAGATCACTATTTTGAGAAGTGGTTAGAGCTGAGTGGTACGAGAAAGGAGATCGCTGAGTTGAAAGAGCTGGTTATGAAAGAACAGATTTTGTCAGGTTGCGGCCCTGAGTTAACTATACATTTGAAAGAGAGACAGCCAGAGACAGCAGGGGAGTTGCTGAAGTTAGCAGAGGTGTACAGGGAGGCACGTTTGGGCACTAAGGTGCAGGAGAAACAGGCCAGGCACAGGTGAGAAGAGTGCAAGGAGACTAGAGGAGTTTTCTGCAAAGTCTGCAAACCCAGTGGTGGGGCAGAAGGGAGGACAAAGAGACAATAGGTGTTTCATTTGTCACAAGAAGGGACATGTAGCGAGGGAATGTCGCATGAGGTTCCAGAAGGCAGCAGCCTTGCAAGAGGTTGATAAGGGTCGCCAGGGGAAACTAACCTGCAGTGGAACCAAAAGGGATCCAATCTGAAGAGGGTGGAGTGCGGCCTATGGCTCGTGCTGGACAGCAGTCAGTGTCAGGGATGGATGGCACAAGGCTGAGTGGTTCATTACCAGTGGAAGAAGGGTGGATTGGCCAGCAGAGGGTGAAAGTGTTACGGGACACTGGTTGTTCATGTGGTGTAGTAAGAACAACGCTGGTCGAGGAAGGGGATTTGACAGGGCAAATCCAGACCTGTACTCTAATCGATGGCACTGTGAGGGAGTTCCCAGTTGCTAAGATAGAAGTACGTACCCCTTTCTTCTCAGGCGAGTTGTCTGCGCTGGTGATGGAGGAACCCCTTTATGATTTGATCATTGGAAATATTCCAGGTGCAAGGGATCCAGGGGATCCTGAGTTGTTGACTGCTACAGGGGCAGCAGTTCAAACACGGAGCAAGAAGGAGGAAAAGGTTGATAAACCGTTTGTCGTTCCAGCAAGGAAGTCAGGCATAGATGTGTCACCTGATGAGTTTAGGGCAGCGCAGGAACAAGACCCTTCGCTCGTGAAGTCTTGGGAGTTGGCAAGAGGTGGAGAGAAACAGGTGGTTAGAGGAGGTGAGACAGAATTTCTGGTGAAAGGCAGGTTGTTGTACCGAGTGTTCACCAAGGGGAAGACAGGTAAGGTGACAACTCAGTTAGAGGTACCAGCATGTTATCGTGACACTGTCATGTCAGTGGTCACGAGTCGCTCATGGCGGGTCATCTCGGCACCGGCAAAACAGCTGACCGAATCTTTGATGACTTTCACTGGCCAGGGCAATGGCAGACATAAAGCGGTTCTGCATGTCATGTGATGTGTGTCAAAGGTCAGCCACAAGAGGGGTGAAGAGGAAGACGCCTCTTAAACAGCCCCCTTTAATTGACACACCATTCAGGAGAGTGGCCGTCAATCTGATTGGCCTAATCTCGCCCTGTTCCAAAGGTGGGCACAGGTATGTGTTGACGCTCGTGGATTACGCGACCAGATATCCAGAAGCAGTCGCACTGAAAGGCGTAGATACGCAACAGGTCGCTGAAGGGCTGGTAGACATCTTTTCTCCGCGTGGGTGTGCCATCACAAATTCTCAGTGACAGGGGATCACAGTTCACCTCAGGCGTGATGAGGGAGGTCAACAGGCTGCTAGGGATCACACAGCTTCTCACTACCCCATACCACCCACAATGTAATGGCTTGGTGGAAAGATTCAATGGTGTGTTGAAGGGCATCTTAAAGAAGCTCTGTGAGGAAAGACCAGCAGATTGGGATCGTTACATTCCAGCGGCATTGTTCGCCTACAGGGAAGCCCCTCAGGAGAGCACAGGCTTTTCGCCATTCGAGCTGCTGTATGGGCGGACAGTCAGGGGACCAGTGTGTATTCTCAAAGAGCTATGGTCCGGAGAACAGGAGTCAGAAGAGGTTAAAAACCACTTATCAGTATGTGGTGGACCTACGCAATAGGCTAGAGGAGACCTGTAAGGTTGCAAGGGAGAGCTTGCAGGAGGCTAGGGTCGTTCAGAAGAAGCAATATGACAGGAAGGTGAGGAAGCAATCCCTCAAGGTGGGAGGTCAAGTCCTGTTACTGCTTCCCACAGATCACAACAAGCTGCTGATGCATTGGAAAGGACCATTCACCATCATTGAAAAGGTAGATCAGGACTACCGATTGATGTGAATGGGAATCCAAAACTTTTCCATGCAAATTTGCTCCGCAAATATATTCAGCGTGAGACTCAGCACACAGGCGCAGCAGCAATCATTGATGGAGGTGAAGGAGACCCAGCAGAAGAGGTGGAGATTTTGTTGCCTGAGTTTCCAGGAGAAGAGTCATACAGGGATGTGTCACTGTATGAAGGGCTAGACAGTAGGAGACAGGAGGAAGTTAGGGGGCTCCTAAAACAGTATAGGGCGTCCCTGACTGATAAACAGGCAGGACAACTCTAGAGACCTGTACGGTGGAGTTAACATCGCAAAAACCCGTACATGTGAAAGCCTACCCGGTCCCGTATGCCACCAGACAAGTGATCGAGGAAGAGGTGGGAAAGATGTTGGACCTTGGGGTGATTGAGCCGTCCAAATCATCGTATAGTGCACCCGTCGTCCTAGTGAGGAAAAAGTCAGGTGAGCATCGATTCTGTGTTGACTATAGACGTCTGAACAGTGTCACCAAGGTCGATGCAGAAGTCATACCGAACGTGGAAGACCTATTCGCTCAGGTCGCCACAAGCAAGAGCAAGCATTTCACCAGGATAGATCTGAGCAAGGGTTATTGGCAAATAGCCTTGAGTGAGGATTCAAAGGAAGTCACAGCATTCTCCACTCCTATGGGGCTATACCAGTGGCGAGTACTTCCTTTTGGTATGGTCAACGCACCTGCAGTTTTCTCTCGGATGATGAGAAGTTATTGACGGGTTTGGAAGGCGTAGTGAATTTCATGGACGACATTCTGATAGCATCTGAGACATGGGAGGAGCATATGAGGCAGCTAGCAGCAGTTTTAGAGAGGTTGAGACAAGCCAATCTCACAGCCAGACCAACAAAGTGCCAGATTGGTTTTCCAGCCTGGAGTTCCTAGGTTTTGTTTGTTGGAGGCGACACAAAGCAGCCAGAAAAGGGAAAGGTGGAGAAGATGATGAATTCAGAGAGACCAAAGACCAAAACAGAAGTCAGGAGTCTGCTAGGTTTTATTGGTTTCTACAGGGAGATTGTTCCAAATTTCGCAGCAATCACGAGTCCTCTCAGTGATTTGGTCAAGGCAGGGAAACCGGCAGTGGTCGAGTGGTCAGACGCTGCAGAGCAAGCACTGCAGACAGTGCTAGAACGACTAGGTTCCCGTCCCATCTTGAAGCTACCTGATATGTCTAAACCATTTCTGTTGCGTACAGATGCATCAGTGGTGGGATAGGTTGCAGTATTGTTGCAGGAGCATGAAGGGGTCGAGTTCCCTGTGAAGTATGCTAGCAGGAAGTTGACGAAGTGTGAAGAAGGGTACGCAACGGTAGAGAAGGAGTGTTTGGCTGTCGTGTGGGCCGTGCAGAAATTTCACAAATACTTGTATGGGAAAGAGTTCGTGATAGAGACTGATCATCAACCACTCAAGTTCCTGCAGGAGACGCAGCTGAAAAACAGCAGGGTGCTGCGCTGGGCAATGGCACTGCAGCCCTACAGGTACCGAGTTCAGTACATCCCAGGTCGACAGAATGTAGGAGCTGACTATTTAAGCCATGTAGTCTAGCAAGCTGCAACTCAGAGGAAGTCAGTCATATCCGGGGTGCATAGCTACTTTGGAAATAATATGTGTTGATTACAGTTGTGTTGAGTGGATATGGGTTCATTCCCATTTGGCTATGGTTCATATTTTCTTTGTGAGACTTGTTCATGTAAATGTAGTTATGTTTGGAGCATTCAGTCGCTTGCGTAGTAACGCACTGTTTGCGATAAGTGAGGACGGAAATCCCTCAGTGAGGTGTCATGGATCGTGATCATAATTAGATTGTGCTCTTCATAGTAGTTGTGAAAAGAAAGGTGGCAAATCCGCAGGTAGGGGAATTGCATAGGTGCGCACAGAGGTTATCAGAAAATGAGTTGAAATAAGGCAAAAGCGCTCGTCAATGATAACTCATTGGGGTGATATTCACTAGTGATAGATGCTTATAATTTGTAAACCGTTTGTGTAAATTATTTTGCAAAACTTGCACGTGTAGCTGTGGTGTCAGCAAATTCGGTTTGTGTTGTTGTTTTTGACCGTTGTTTTGAGACAATGCTGAGCATAGTCTTTTGCAAGGGGGAAATTGTCACGGGCAAAAAAAAGAAAAACCGAAATCGTGGTCAGTTGCCAGCCAGTTCAATTGTACATAAGCTCCAAACTCAAACATCCTGGTTCCAGGCAGACGACTTCATGTGTCACGTCAGCCAATTAGGCACGGCGAAGAGGCTATTTTTAGTCCTTTGCGGAGACAGCACCGTCCCCGCAGACAGTCTGAGTAGCTGGACCGACGTCTCAATAGGTCTGGCCAGACGGATCGCTACGTCTAGGTCAGACTGATACAGCTAATTTACAAGACCAGTGTCCACAGTAAGCCAGACGTCGCCGGTCAAAGTAGGAAGGGGGGAGGTATTGTGTAGTGGGGGTAAAAACCAAGTTAATTAATGAAATGACCCATTGACCACCACAGAGAGCAAGGCGGGTAGATGTGACTTTCATGATTTGCATGTCCAATGAAAACAGAGGGGAGGTAACCTCGGTACAAGGCGGGAAAAATACTGACCAATGGTACTCACCCTTTTGACAGGTAGGAACAGGATAAGAAAGCTAGGGAAGTGAGTGGAAGAAAGGGAAGAAGTGAAGAGGAAGAGAGAGGGAGAGGTTTCTCGGAGTAGGCTCTGCACGAGAGAAAAGCAGAGAGATGAGAGGAGGAGTGAAGAGAACCGAGTTGAAGCATTAGCACCATATAGAGTCTGCAGAGGAAGGACTAAGGAGAGATGTTGAGAGAGAGAGAGAGAGAGAGAGTTGCTAACGATGAAGAGAAAAAAAAAGAAAAGAATAAAAGGCAACTAATGTCCATCTGATAGAGCAGACTAGAAGAGAGAGAGAGAGAGGGAGTGCAATGCGTTAGTGAAGGAAGGAGAAAGGAGAACAGATCGATGCCTAGTAGTCACTGTTCATTTGAACCGGGTTCGACCTCATACCTGGCAGCGCCACTTTCATCAGGCAGAGCCACAGGCCAACGCCAGTAACCTAACCAGTGCCAGCAGTCTAACCTGACCAGTGCCAGCAGTCCAACTTGACCAGTGCCAGCAGTCCAACCTGACCAGTGCCAGCAGTTGTGTCGTGACTGGTGTTTGTGAAAGTGACAGTGAAAAGAAAAAAAAAAGAGAAGAAAAGGAAAGACAGTGATTCGTAAATAGTTTAAGATCACCTGGCCAGGTAAAGTGGAAATCTATTTATACCCGGGTTAGTTATGATGATTTAGATAAATGGTTTTTGTGAAGTTCAAGGAAAGAGAGAATGTTTTATTTTGTTTGACTCCATGCGCATTGATGTTTTCTATGATTATGTGTAGTAAAGTTATGGACTTTACTAGTGGTTTTATTGACGAATGCATGATATATGAATGAGATTGTAAGCAAGCTGTGAGTGTGTTTGGCTGTGCGCTAGTCCTTCCTCCGCTGACATACCCGAGGTTGACATTGACCAACACGATGTCACAGTTAGGCAGCACATGACATGTCTGTG
>CM031609.1:10087190-10107190 GCA_018398815.1 Conus ventricosus | reverse complement strand
AAGTTAGAGTCTCGAAGTGAATACGAGTAATGCAGTGGCGTTTAGTAACAGCATGACCTTCTTTTTTGTCACAACATACTTCTGTGCGAAAATCTGTCCGGCTCCTTGTAACAAAGAAAATTTATAAGCTGTGAAAAATTACAAAAATAAATTTTTTCTTTCTGCATCTTAGATAATATACCAAAACAGATGCAATCATTATTAAAAAGAATCGCTCGTAAGATTTTGGGTATACGAATGTAGCCGAAATAGAATAAAACCCTGTCACAATCTATACTTATAAAGCGGTCAAATAGATTTGCAAAATTCATGAAATTTACAAAGGGTGAAATGCGAAATATTGGAATAAAAAAACTGAATACGAAAGATGGTGACACAGGGGTTAAGGGATGGGGCTTGATGGGAGGGGGTTAATTTGTGTGCCATGTGTGATTGGAGGAGGGGTTAATATGTGTGGCAGTAGAGGGAGATAGAGGGGGAAGGTGTAGTAATGATGAGGGAAGGTAACCGGAATCAAAGTGTGTGTGTGTGTGTGTGTGTGTGTGTGAGTGTGTGTGTGTGTGTGTGTTGTGTGTTTGTGTGTTGTGTTTGTGTGTGTGTGTGTGTGGAGTGTGTGGGTGTGTGTGTGTGTGTTTTGTGTGTTTCTGTGGGTGTGTTTGGTGGTGTGTGTGGAGTTGTGTGTGTGTGTGTTGTGTGATTTGTGTGAGTGTGTGTGTGTGTGTGTGTGTGTGTGTGTGTGTTTTTCTCTCTGTGTGTGTGTGTGTGTGTGTGTGTGTGTGTGTGTGTGTGTGTGTGTGTGTGTGTGTGTGTGTGTTGGAGGAGGGGGGGGAGGTAGGATGAGAGAGGACGAGATGGGGTGGCAAAGCAGCAGAATGCAACGTACAGAACGTTCGCACAGATAAGAAGTATGACACACATACGAATAATGTAATAACATAGTATGATAATGGTTTAGAAGGGGGACAAGTAGGGGTGGAGGAAAATGGGGTGGGGAGGCATGGGGAAGGGGAAGGGGGGTAGGCAGAAAATTGGGAGAATTGTTGAAAGAAAAAAGAGAGAAGAAGAAAATATAGTTTCCCGCTTACAACAGGCAACCATTTCTCATCTGGTGGAATAGATTATAAAAACGTTTCTAGTTGATTCAACAGCAGATCACACAAAAAAACAACAACAACAAAAACTTTCAGCCAGATTTTGGTGAAGAAGAGAAAACATTCGTGCCAGTAGACATTAAAACACTCCTAGAGGCTTCAAAAATGGGGAAAAAGGTGGGGGGGGTGTGGGGGGGGGGGGGGGTGGTGAACAGAGAAAATGATGTAAAAACCAAATGTCAAAAACTCCGTGCAATCAGGTAATAAAGAAATTAGTGTTGAAAAAGGGAGGAGGGAGGGGCAAGAGAGCATATTAAAAAAGAAACATGGTGGAGAATAAAGAACCAGAGAAGGAAAAATTAATAGAAGCCAGTTCAAAAGAAAAAGTTTACTTGTTAATTGACATCAGGAATTCATGCCATGAACTGCAACTGCAGCTTAAGAGAGAAAAGAAATTGTAAATACGACTAATAGAACAAGAAAACTAAGACAGTTATCCAAGCGAGCCAGCAAAAATGGCCAATTTCCTGATTCAATACATGACTGAGCTAATAGAACATGACTGCTGCTATAGAACATGACTTACAATAGAACATTACAGCTTAATAAACATTGCTGAGCTTATAAAATGACTGAGCTAATATAGTATTGTCAGAAGTTAAGACATTGTCCTGAGATAACGAATCCCGATACCTGATCTATGAATATATCTGAGGAAATAGACCAATATCCTGATATGAGAATTTTGAGGTAACGACCCATAGCCTGATGCAGGAACATTTCCTAGGTAGTAAATCGATAACCTGATCTAGTCAATAGAATCCAGGTAACGGGTCGATATCCTGATCGAAAATATACCGAACATCTCAGCGCCTCTTCCGCCCGACCCCTCAAGGCTACCCGACCGCCCCGTGCCGTCCGTCCGTTAGTAGTTCAGATTGTCTTGGTAGTGCCTACTACCTATTATGGTCGACAACAAGTAAATAATACAAACCGGTCCGTAATCCGGATCATCTTCTCTTCTCTTCTTCTCTTCCATAAGCGACCACAATCATATTCTGATTCTTATGTCGCTATATTAAAAGGGGCCCACCATCAGCGTTTCAGTGTTTTAAAAAAAAAAAAAAAAAAAAACAATGGGGCCTCAAAATGTAGTTTGTGTTTATGCTGATTCTTTTTATTATGCTGAAATATTCAGTATATACCTGGGGAAGACCAATGAAATGCCTGTCTGGACAGGTGATTGCCCTAGGGGAACGTGTTGTCAAACACTTGGCAGAACCCCATTATTTTCAAGTGGCACACCATCTACTTTGAGAATTATTTTCACGTCATCCCCTCATTTAATATCTGTTATTCAGAAGAAACCTTGCATGAGGGACAGTGCGAAATAACAGGAAGGGTTCTGTCACAGGAAAAAATCCAGCAAATGAGGTCGAACAGTTCCTGGGAACACAAAGCGCTGGTTTCGTCACATTGGCTTGTGATGATTTGAAGGGCAAGCTTCAGGCTGTTGGCTAGGATAGACCGTCGCAAGGTTTCACACCTTCTATACTTCGCCCAGATGGTACTTATGGGGAGCTTGTCCAGAAAGGTGCAGGGGATGTTGAAAACGCCAGGTCTTCATGTACCCTATTTCGGGGCAGCAAAATCTAATACAAACTTCCTGGCCGAGCGACTTCTAATCCACTACGTTATACATGTATGAAGGAAATGGACCGATATCCTAATTCAAGTAGCAGACTGAAGAAAGCGACCAATTCCTGATATCTAAGAATATGACTGAGGAGAATTGATCGAAATCCCAGTCTAAGTCTCTATCTGGGAATGGATTGATATTTCCTTGACTGAGAGTAAGTCTGAGTAATGGACAGTATTTCCTCAACTAAGATAATCTGAGTCATCGATCGATTTCTTATCAAAGATTATGTGTGAGGCAAAAGGAACAAACTTACTAACTACTTGATCACGAAGTACTGTTCATACTGCCCGAGCATCAGAACCATCCATCTAATGATTACAAAGAAGTAAAAAACCTACAGTCACAGAGAATGAACGGATAGAAGATATATTTCATACGATCAAAAATTCTTCTGACGGAGATTCTCCCAATCAGTTGTAAACATATGTGTATCAGATAATTCATTGACTAATATGTCTTTTTTTTCTTCTTCTTTAATTTTTATTAACATTTATATTGGTCATTTACTTTTGGAGGAAGAGTATACCGAGAGTGACACAAATAATAACACGTAACTATGAAGAGAGCGAAAGTCAAAACTTATAGCAGTGCTCCGCCTGTGACGTTGAGCGGGTGTACCTGTCTTGTCCCAATCCTTCAAAAGCGTCGAAGTCAAATGGGGTCAGTGACAGAGCCAGAGTCTCGTGCATAGCCGTCCTGGAGTGACGCTGATAGAGAGCGTGCGGAATAATGACAAACATCTCGTGCACAGCCGTCCGAGTGACATGATGAGACTGTGCGGATAATGACAAACATCTCGTTCATAGCCGACCCCTGGAGTGACATGATTGAGGACAGAGTCGAAAAATGACAAACATCTACCGTGCCACAGCCGTCCTGGATTGACATGATTGAGACTGTGCGGAATAATGACAAACATCTCGTCCACAGCCTTCCCTGGATTAGACGCTGATTGAGAGCGTGCCGTAAAAATGACAAACCTCTCCGTGCACAGCCTCCTGAGTGGACGCTGAATGAGAGCGTTGTGCGGAAAAATGACAAACATCTTGTGCACAGCGTCCCGGAGTGACGCTGAAGAAGCGTGCTGAATAATGACAAACATCACGGCACAGCCGTCCCTGGAGATGACGCAGATTGAGAGCGTGCGGAATAATGACAAACAACTCGTGCACACCGTCCTGGATTGACGCTGATTGAAGCGAGCGAATAAATACAAAACAACTCGTGCACATCCGTCCTGGAGTGACGCAGATTGAAGAGTGGTACGGAATAATGACAAAGATCTGAAAAATGTCCGGGTGGTCGAATTTTAGGGAAATATATGATCGAATCCGAAAAATCAGTTAAATGATGAGTGGGGATCACTGAGTTGAAACACCGCATGTTCTGAAACCATTTACCAGAGCTGTGTTTTTTTGTTGTTTTTTTCCAAAAGTCAAAACAAAGACATGATTGAACAGAAACTTTCAAAACAGGTCTTCGTCAAGTGCACGCATTACAAACTTCATGACTGAACAAATGAAGGGAAGCAGAGCTTTTACACGAATGCGACACTGACCTTGATTTACGTTGGCTTTGGGAAGACAATAACCGAAATACCTCCTTGCTTCGTGCGTGATGCATTTGACAACACTGCAGGAGTGCTTTGTCCAATCAAATGACGGCTTTCACGAGTCATATATCGTGATTTGATTCATCTGGCTGAAAGCCACTTGATAAGCACTCAATCCCAAATCTCTTGCAACAGCTATTGGAAATTTGTTTTATCAGTTAGTGAAAACATAGATCTTACTAAGAAGAAAATCAATGATTTTTAGGGAAGAATTTAGCTACTATCATGCTGTGGAGCACTCTTTCCATCCATGTGTGAAGTTGGGTTTGTTCATGAGCTCTCTGTCTGTCGTGGAACTTTTTTTCTTTATAAATCGGTGTAGGTATTTATATTTGTTTGTGTACCACAGGGGATAAATGCATGCAAATGTCATTGAGACCAAGCAGAAAGAAAACCCAGATTCAGTGAATCACAGAGAGAGAGAGATATGAGAGAGATAGAAGAGAGAGAGAGAAAAAGAGAAGAGAGAGGAGAGAGCGAAGAGAGAGTTCCGCATCCGTGGCATCTACAATGAAACAATAGGCCTAATAACTGTTGATCTGTAGACATTATATTTCAAACACTCAAAAAAACTTCATCAAACGTAGAAAATGAAATGAAATGTAGAACTATGTTGTTTTTGTTGTTGTTGTTTTATTGTTGATGTTTTTCAGATTCCCAGAGGGAAGACGATGTATGTGTTCAGATGAATTAAGTTTTTTAAACACTTTGAAATGATCAGAATGTAATCTGAAATCTGCTGTCTTTCTTGTCAATTTGCACGGGAAGGCCTATGGCAGCTCTGCCGCCTCGTTTTCATGAAATTCCCATCCAGTTGGCTTTGTTTCCACTGATTAGATCACCAAGCGAACACCCCAAGTCCTTAAATAATGACCGGCAGTTTACTACTCCGTTAGTGCTTTGTTTGAAGACATTTGATCTTACCTCACCACATTTCTCACACCCATACCCTCCATAGAACAAATAATGCAAAAACAAACTAACAGAAAAAAACAAAAACAAAAAAAGCCCCAAAGATATGCTCTCTAGAAAGCCGAGACATTTCATGGGGGGGGAAGGGGGGGAAGGGGGGGGGGGGGGGGGGGGGGGGGGGGGGGGGGGGGGTGGGGGGGAGGGGATGGGGGGGGGGGGGGGAGGGGGGGGGGGGGAAGTGGGGGGGGGGGGTGGGAAAACAGGAAAGTACCTAAAGAAACGGGCAAAGGCAAACAGGCACTGCAAAATGGACATTTTCGTATTCATGTAGCCTACAGTTTTCACTACCAATTAATGGCAGATGATAATAAAACCCGCTGACATGTCAAAAATTGCCACAGAGAGAGAGAGAAGAGAGAGAGAGAGAGAGAGAGAGATAGAGAGAGAGAGAGAGAGCAATACAAGTTCCAGAAAGAGAAAAGAAATGTCCCACAGGCAAACATGCAGTCGACCAAAGTCAAGAAAGGCCACACGAAAAAAAAGATAAAGATACAGAAGAGAAAAGATAAAGATAAATAAAGATACAGATAAAGATAAAGAAGAGAAAAAGAAAAGAAGAAAAGAAAGGAAAAGAAAAACAAAGAAATGCAAAGCCAAAGAGAGTTAAGGGGAAAAGAGGAAGTTACTATCAGGGAAATTTGCAGAAGGCGGGAGAAGAGTTATCGGTACTGTAAAGAGTCCCCGGCAATTCTCATAAGGACAGGGACGGGGGGGGGGGGGGGGGGGGGGGTGGGGGGGGGGCCAAGCTGGGCCACAAGAACAGACGTCAGAGGTTCTGGGATCAGGGACGGAGGGGTAAATGGCACCAGTGCCACAATGAATATACAGAAGGCTAACAGTCCTAGCACGTGCACACAGACAAATAGAAAGAAGGTAACGTCTATGCACCGTGAACACCATATAATAGACCAAAGGCTAACAGTCTCTAAGCAGTGAGCACACAGATAAAGGAGACAGAAGGCTACATCCTATCACGTGCACACAGATAAGAACATAAGGCTAATGACCTATGCACGTGCACCAGATAAACAGACAGAAGGCAACAGACCTATGCACGTGCACCCAGATAAACAGACAGAAGGCTAACAGTCCTATGCACGAGCAGACAGATAAACAACAGAGGCTTAACAGTCATGCACGTGCATACAGAGAAATAGACAGAATGCCGACAGCCCATGCCTTGCGAGCAAATGCCGCCACACCACATGTCATGGTAAAACAAAAGGTATAACCAAAAGGACATCGATCCTCCGTTCAGCAAATACCAAGAGATCCCTGCAAGAAAGGAAAATACAAATGGAACAGGTAGTCGGCCAGGTGGAGTTGGGGTGGGGTGGAGTGGGGAGTGGGTGGTAGTGGGAGGGAAAGGAAGGTGAGGTGGTTGAAAAGTAATTAAGTGCATCGAAGATGAGCCCACCCTGTCAGCGGAGACGTACATATAAACCTAGGAAACATACTATCCTGTTCTTTTTCATTATCATCAGTTTTTTTTTCTTCTTTGTTTCCTTCTTTCTTTTAAATACATTTTTTCTTTGCATCATCTGTGATTTTTTCACTTACTTTCTGATTTCTTTCTTCAGTGTTTATAATTTTTCTCATATCTTCTAATATGCAGTGTTACAGAGAGGATAGAGACTCAAGACTCCAAGACTCAAAACTTTATTACTCAAGATAGAGATTTTAGGCAGTGCCTATTCTTCCAATCTGTCCTTTCTATTCAACAACATTCAACTCAACAGACTGCACATATTAATGACAGAAAACAATGAGAATATAGCAACATTATAATATTAACAATAACATTAGTAATAAGAAATATAATTATAAGGGAAAAAAAAATCCATTATCAAAATTACACAAACCCAATCATACCACGTACGCGCGCGCGCTCACAAGCATGCACACGCCCACCCATACAAGCCTGCATGCGCATAGCCCACATCCCACCCATACCAAACACACACACAAACAGCACACACACAACACACGACACACACACGACACACACATCACACACACACACAACACAAGAACACAAACACCCTACACACACACAAACACACACCACACACACACACACACCTAATCATTAGCTAATATAGAGGCAAGCATAAAAGTAGGGCGTTTGAGACTATGATCAAAAAGGTTAGAATTATTGTTCAAGTAAATTTTAAGTACTGCTGATTTGAAGGGGACGGCAGTGATAGACAAGTTTTTGCAGACTGGAGAAGATAGTTCACACACAGATGGACCAAAATTCAAAACTAGATTTGAACAAATCAATGCGGACACTGGTAAAATGTAATTAATTGAATCATATCGCGTTGTTGCCATTTGGATAAACTCAGCCAGATATGTTTGGCGCCATGTTTTATTGCATGGACTTTAAACATTAGGTACTGCCTTAATTATAAGACGAGACAATGTTGCTCCCTGCAGTGGTAATCAACATTAGTTTTGCGAATTTGCCCCGGTGTTATAGAGACTTGTCGGGAAGAATCAGCTAAAATTACCCACTTCAATGCATAGAGTTGATCTTTATTATGTGAATTTCACCGGCACCACTCCAGACAGTGGACCAAAGTTTGATTGTGAGAAAGGCAATGGGCTTCAAACAATATTTCCGGCTATGTGTTTAAACATAATAACTGAGTTTAAAATATCTCAGATTAAAACAAAATGCGAGCCAACTGTATGCAAACATGATATATAAGTGATAGCCATTTAAAGTTCTCATCAATGATCACGCCTAAGACACTGTGTATCGGTAACCCGCTCGATTAAGGTATCACTCATTTTTAGTCTCAACTAAGATGCTGTCGTGAAATTCAGTCCTCGAATGCAAGGACCAAACATTTAGTTTTGTGCGTATTAAGACCATTCGTTTGGTTGCACATCTAATACATCAGTGAACTTTTGTTGTAACGAGTATTTGTACAGACATATGTTTGTATCCTACAGTGAAGAGAACTATCGTCAGCGAAACAGATCACAGCAGACATCATTGTGAGATATGTGCCTCGTAAGCATTTATAAGAAATATAGAAGAGAAGAGGTCCAGGACTGAGCATGTGGAACCCCCGCCACAGCTCACTATTCATCGGGGGAGTAATAAGTACCGATAAGTACACACGCTGGTCCTGCTTACACGATATGACTGAAATGAAGGTGACTACTGCCGGATTTGAACATATTCAGTCCATATTTTTTTAATAATATGTTTTTGGTCTACAAGATCAAACGCTTTCTTAAAATCGAGGAAAACAGTCCAGTGAGTTTCTTTTGTTGATGGCTGATGCCATTGTATCACAGAGGCGTGTTAAGGCCGTGTGTGCAGAGTGAATCGACGAAAGCTTGACTGAAAGGGTGTGAACATTTGTGATGTTCCATGTGATTCGTTAGGTTTGTTAACATGCATCTCTAGAGGTTTCGATACACAGATAAAAGAGATATTGTTCAAAAAATGTTTACTTCAGTAGAGATCTCTTGATTTGGGTAAGGCATCACTTTTGCTGCCTTTAGACCACAAAGGAAGACATTCAGATCAAAACACAAATTACTAAACATACGTAAGGGAATCAACAATGTAAAGGTAGAGCAAGCTTGAGTATAGAAGCAATTAAGTTACTGGACCCCATGCCTATTTTTTTTTAAGTTATGAAATTAATTAACCAACTTCATTAAAAGCTCGGCAAGGGGATGATAAATTAATCTCTAGTATATAATCGTATTTTGACAAACGAATGGAATGAACAGCTGGAGTTTCATATCGAATACAGAAATAGACACTGGCAGCTGTTTGTACTGATTCAGTTACCCGAAGGAAATGATTGTTGAAAGTGATAGCAACCACATAGACGCAGTATATATCTGATTTCTTTCTCGACTTGTCAGTTTATATCATAACAGCACGCCATAAGGATGCTGTATCCTGTTTGCGTTTATTCATTTCCTAAAATGCTCAGATTTTGATTTCTAACTAGATCTGATACTCTGTTTCTCTGCTTATATATCATTCAACTTTGTTTTTGCGGTTTTAAGTGCATCCGCTAAGTGCCATTTCAAAATAATGTACTTTCGACATGCAGAGAGAGAGAGAGAATAGAGAGAGAGAGAGAGAGAGAGAAGAGAGAGAGAGAGAGAGATTCCCTTGATACATTGAGATTCATGATATTTTAATGTCATAGCAGTACAGACCATCATGACATGTGGCTTATTCAGCCCATGAAAATGATCATAGAGACATGAATAGCGACTAACTTATAATACAACATATCCATTTTATATATGTATGTACAGCTTCATGTCATTAACCTACATACCTGCACACATGCATATACTTGCCTACGCACTCATACTCATATGCACACTCAATCACACACACACACACACACACACACACAGCACCCACACACACACACACCAATTACACAATAACACACACACACACAAACAACCAACAACCACCACACACACACACTAACACATTCCAACACACACACCACACATTTACATTCAAGTTAGTTACAATCATCAACTCATACCAATGGATATAACCCATAACCACCGGGCACTGAATAAGTGAAGAAGTTTTTACCTAACGTAAATCAAATCAGCAACATAAAATCAAATCAGCGTGTTTTTTCTAACTCAGCTGCATCGGCAATGTATTATAGCTAGAGATCTGATTACACTCCATTTCCAGTGTCATCACACCAGACTAGATTGTGTTTTTCGCGCAGGCAACTGAAACAAGCAACTTTTTTCGCGTATTATTCTGTAACTTCGCAGTGGAAATAAAAAGGACACTCGTCCTTCCATGTCATTCAACTTACCTACTGGAGCAGTTATTGATTGCATTGTAGCCGCAAGAACCATACCTGTTTGCCTGTAGACTCCATAGGTTGAAATTCTAAGTCAAAATGAAGTTTAAATGCATTGAACCATCAATATTTTGGAAACTTTTTGACACACAGATTTACTCCCATGTTAACGTAGCAGCGGAAAGTGTGGGGCACTACATGACACCAATCAAATTGAAAAGTTACACCCCTATTGCGATAAAGCGTTTCAAAAATGAACCATTACATTCTCTAACAAAAAGTTTATATGCATATTCGGTCGATATCCCTTCTATATACACAATTACTTTAAATGTAATAAATATTGGGCTAAAGCTATGAAATTACCCACAAACAAGACTGTGTAAGCAGGCAAAAAAAATGCACTTACACAACATTGAGGAATAGGAAGTTTAACTGGTGTCCAAAGTAAGGAAATTCTGACCGAAAAATCGGGTTTGGGGTATGTTGGGTAAGTCAAGAAGTAGGGACGATTAAGCTGTTTATTTCCGAATTGAAAGATAGACTGGTGTGTATGTTTCAACAAAAATGGCATTCAGGACATGGAAGGAAATGATAAAAAAGAAATGTACCATTCATATAACAGCAACCTGCCAAGCTGAAAAGTAACAAATCATAGTAACAGATAGAAGGCATAGAGAGAGAGATAGAGAGAGAGCGTATGCGAGATAGGAGAGAGAGAGAGAGAGAGATAGAGAGATAGAGAATATGTAGTAGGGGCAGAGATATGGCGGAATGTCGAGATAGAAAGACGTGAGAGATAGAGAGAGATATGAGCGAGAGAGAAGAGAGAGAGAAAGAGAGAGAGAACAGACAGACCTACATACAGACAGACATACAAACATGACATGACCTTTATCAATGGTACAAAAACCCACAAACACGCAAAGAATGTCTTTTTTTCTAAAATATAAAACCCATGCTCTATTTTAAAAGATGAATAAAAAAGAAAACGAACAAAGAAACAGCGTTACACAAGTTCATATAAATATACTGAAATACCTAAACATAGGGCCTCTATAAATTGGCGCTGAGCAAAACATCTGTGCACTGGCAGTACTCTAGACTCTCGATCATGCAGCGTCGACCACACCCAGTCAGACAACACAATACAAAACCCACATCATCAACCACTAGCCTTTTACATATTCTACCATAAACACCAATCACAGCTGTCTCACATAATTACACGGACTTATTCTACACAATGATGTGTCATCGTTGTCTCTGACAAGACTTTTTATCTTTCCAAGTTTGGCATCAACAAGGCCATAAAATAGTACTTTTATTAAATAACAAATTCCCTGATTCCTCACAGACCATACCAGAGTGAATTCTATCTTTTTTGTGGTGTGTCCTTTCTTTCTCTAAGGTTTAGGGCTGCTATCAGCAATTGCCACAAAATAGTTCAATGTGCGTGTCCTCATGTGACTTAACACTAAAACGAAACTTTGCTTGTGCCACTTTCTACAAAAAAAAGGAAAAAGAAAAAAAAAGTGGATTACTCGACGCACAGCTCCCTCGGCGGAAAAGTTCCTGAAAAGAATGGAAAAAGAAAATAATCATTTTATTAGAATTAGCTAAAAAACATAAAATCATCTTATCTAGGGAGTAGTAATCTCCTCCTCTCTCTCTCTCTCTCTCTCTCTCTCTCTCTCTCTCTCTCTCTCTCTCTCTCTCTCTCTCCTCTCCTCTCTCTCTCTCTCTGCCTCTGTCTGTTTCTGTCTCTCTGTCTTCTGTCTGTTCTGTCCTCTCACTCTCTCTTGTGACTCAGTCTCTGACCTCTGTCTGTCTGTCTGTCTGTCCTTCTGTCCTCCTCTCTCTCTCACTCTCTGACCACTGTCTGACTGTCTGTCCTCTCTGTCTCACTCGTCTCTCTCTCTCTCTCTCTCTCTCTCACTCTCTGTCTCAGTCCCCTGTCTGTCCTGTCTGTCTGTCTGTCTGTCTGTCGTCTCTCTCTCTCTCTTCTCTCTCTCTCTCACTCTCTCTCTCTCTCTCTCTCTCTCTCTTCCCCTCTCTCCTCTCTCTGTATCTCTTCCTCTGTCTGTCACTCTGTCTGTCTGACTTTCTGTCTTCTAGTCTGTCTGTCTCTCTCTCTCTCTCTCTCTCTCACTCTCTCTCTCTCTTCTCTCTCTCTCCCCCTCTCGCTCTCTGTGTCTCTGTCTCTGTCTGTCTGTCTGTCTGTCTGTTCTGTCTCACTCTCTCTCTCTGTCTCCTGTCTGACTGTCTGTCTGTCTTCGTCTCTCTCTCGCTCTCTCTCTCTCTCCTCTCTCCTCTCTCTGTGTCACTGTCTCTGTCCTGTCACTCTTTCTGTCCTGTCTGTCTGTCTCACTCTCTCTCTCTCGCTCACCTCTCTCTCCCTCCCTCCCTCTCTCTCTCTCGCTCTCTCTCTCTCTCTCTCTCTCTCTCTCTCTCTCTCTCTCTCTCTCTCTCTCGCTCTCGCTCTGTCGTCACATCTAATCTGGAGGTATGCTGAGCCCAAACAGGCCCATGCGCGTTCTTTGCTTTGAACTTACCTTACACAACACACACACACACACACACCACACACACACAACACACACACACACACCACACACACACACACACACACACACACACCACACAACCACAAGAATTCAGGTTACATTCATAATCTCATAACCAATGGTATAACCAATAACCACCGGCACTGAATAAGAAGAAGTTTACCTAACAGAAAATCAAATCAGCAACAGAAATCAAATCAGCGTGTTTTTTCTAACTCTGCATGCTTCGGCAATGTATTTTGCTAGAGATCTGATTTAACATCTCATTTTCCAGTGTCAGCACACGAGCTAGATTGTGGTTTTTCGCAGCAGGCAACTGAAACAAGCAACATTTTTCGCGTATTTGTCTGTAAGCTTCGCAGTGGAATAAAAGTGACACTCGTCTTCATTGTCATTCAACTTACATACTGGACAGTTATTGATTGCTGTTGTGCCGGGCATGAACCATACCTTGTTTGCCTGTAGACCCAAGGTTGAAATTCTTAAGTCATTAAGGAAGTTGAATTGCATTGGGAACCATCAATATTTTGGAAACTTTTTGACACTCAGATTACTCCCATGTTAACGTATGCAGCGGAATGTGTGGGCACTCTTGACACCAATCAAATTGAAAAGGTACACACATTTGCGATAAAGCGTTTCATAAATGTACCATTACATTCTTCTAACAAAATGGTTTATGCAGAGTCGGGGAGATATCCCTTATATATACACACTTACGTTAAATGTATTAAATATTGGCTAAAGCTTTGAAATTACCACAAACAAGACTGTGTAAGCAGGCATATAAAATGCTATTACAACAACATGAGAATGGGAAGTTTAACTGGGTGTCCAAAGTAAGGAAATTCCTGACAGAAAACGGGTTTGGGGTTGTTTGGGTAAGTCAAGAAGTAGGGAACGATAAGCTGTTTATTTCCGAATTGAAAGATAGACTGGTGTGTATGTTTCAACAAAATTGCATTCTGATATGGAAGGAAATGATAAATATGAAATGTTCCTTTCATTTAACAGCAACCTGCAAGCTGAAAAGTACCTATCAGTAGTAACAGATAGATGGCATAGAGAGAGAGAGAGAGAGAGAGGGGAGAGAGAGAGAGAGAGGGGAGAGAGAGAGAGAGAGAGAGAGAGAATAGGTGGAGGGGCAGAGAGAGGGAGAGAGAGAGAAAGAGAGAGAGAGGAGAGAGAGAGAGAGAGAGAGAAGAGAGAGAAAGAGAGAGAGACAGACAGACAGACAGACAGACAGACAGACAAACGACAGACATTAATAAGGGGAAAAAACCACAAACACGCAAAGAATGGCTTTTTTTTTTTTAAAAAAAACCCGGCTCTATTTTAAGAAAATTTTAAAAGTAAAAAGTACAAAACAGCGTTACACAAGCCCTAAAAAAAATGGAAATTTCCCTAAACGGGGCCCGATTCTTTTGGCCCCAAAAACTCTGGAAACTGGCAGACTCTAGTTTCTCGGTTATGCAGCTCGCACCAACCAGTCAGAAAACACAATACAAAACCCCTTCATCAACAACTAGCCTTTTACATTTTTTTACAAAAACGTCTTTTTTCTGCGGTCTCCCCTTAATTACACGGACGTATTAAAACCACATTGAGGGGTCTTCGGGGGGCTTGACAAGATTTTTTTTCTTTCCAATTTTGGGCTTAAAACAGTGCCAAAAATGGGTTTTTTTTAAAAAGGGTTCCCCCTGACCCTCATCGCCCTTTTTTTTAGTTTTTTTCCTTTTTTTTTTTTTGTGTTTCTTTCTCTTTTTTTGGGCTGCTTCGGGAAAGCCCCCCAAAATCGTTTAAAAATTTTCGGGGCCCTCATTTGGATTTAAACCCACTAAAACAAAAACTTTGGTTTGGGCCCAATTTCCAAAAAAAAAAAGGAAAAAGAAAAAAAAAGGGGTTTACCGTCGCCACCCCATTCGGGGGAAAAGGGTTCCTGAAAAAAAAAGGAAAAAAAAATTTAATAAATTTATTTAAATTTTAGCTAAAAACAAAAAATCATCTTATTAGGGGGGAGTAACCCTTCATCCTCTCTCAACTCTCTTTCCCCCTTTCTCTCCCCTCCTCTCTTCTCTCTTCTCTCTCTCTCTCTCCTCTCTCTTCTCTCTCTCCCCTTCTCTGCCTCTGTCTGTTCTTTTCTTTTTTTTTGGGCCCTGTCGGGTCCTTCGGGGTCTCTCCCCCACTCTTGGGGTTGGCTAGTCTCGTTTTCTTTTCTGTCTGTCTGTCTGTCTTCTTCTTTCTCTCCTCTTCTCTCTGTCTTGCCCCTGTTTTCCCCCTGTTTTCTTCCTTTTCCCCCCCTCTCTCTTTTCTTCTTCTTTTCTCTCTCCCCTCTCTCTTCCCCTTGTTCCCTGTCTGTCTGTTGTCTTTTCTGTCGGTCGGCCTCCTCTTTTTCTCTCTCTCTCTCTCTCTTCCCCCTCCCCCCTGTCTCTCCCCTCTCTTCTCCTCTCTTCTCTCTCTTTCCCCCCTCTCTCTCTCTCTTTTCTCTGCCCTCTGTCTTTTCTCTTTTGTCTGCCCTGTCTGTCTGTTGTCTGTCTGCCCTGTCTGTCCCCTTCTCCTCTTTTCTCTTTTCCCTCTCTCTCTCTCTCTCCCTCTCTCCTCTCTCGTGCCCTTGTCTCTGTCTGTCTGCTGTCTGCCCTGTTGCCCTCTTCTCTCTCTCTTTTCTCTCTGTCGGGCTGTCTGTTTTGTCGTCTGTCTCTCTCTCTCTCTCTCTCTCTCTCTCTCTCTCTCTCTCTGTGTCTCTGTCTCTGTCTGTCTCTCTTTCTGTCTGTCTGTCTGTCTCTCTCTCTCTCTCTCGCTCTCTCTCTCTCCCTCCTCTCCCTCTCTCTCTCTCTCTCTCTCTCTCTCTCTCTCTCTCTCTCTCTCTCTCTCTCTCTCTCTCCCTCTCTCTCTCTCTCTCTCTCTCTCTCTGTCGTCACATCTAATCTGGAGGTTTGCTGAGCCCAACACAGGCCATGCGCGTTCTTTGCTTTGAACTTACCTCTTACACCTTCCCCTCGCCATCGCCTCTCCACACGATGTGGCCATCACCTCTCCACACGATGTGGCCATCTCCTCTCCACACGATGTGGTCATCGCCTCTCCACACGATGTGGCCATCACCTCTCCACACGATGTGGCCATCACCTCTCCACACGATGTGGCCATCTCCTCTCCACACGATGTGGCCATCGCCTCTCCACACGATGTGGCCATCTCCTCTCCACACGATGTGGTCATCGCCTCTCCACACGATGTGGTCATCGCCTCTCCACACGATGTGGCCATCACCTCTCCACACGATGTGGCCATCGCCTCTCCACACGATGTGGCCATCACCTCTCCACACGATGTGGCCATCGCCTCTCCACACGATGTGGCCATCTCCTCCCCACACGATGTGGCCATCACCTCTCCACACGATGTGGCCCATCTCCTCTCCACACGATGTGGCCATCACCTCTCCACACGATGTGGCCATCACCTCTCCACACGATGTGGCCATCACCTCTCCACACGATGTGGCCATCGCCTCTCCACACGATGTGGCCATCGCCTCTCCACACGATGTGGCCATCTCCTCTCCACACGATGTGGCCATCGCCTCTCCACACGATGTGGCCATCACCTCTCCACACGATGTGGTCATCACCTCTCCACACGATGTGGCCATCTCCTCTCCACAGGATGTGGTCATCGCCTCTCCACACGATGTGGTCATCGCCTCTCCACACGATGTGGTCATCACCTCTCCACACGATGTGGCCATCTCCTCTCCACACGATTGGTCATCGCCTCTCCACACGATGTGGTCATCGCCTCTCCACACGATGTGGCCATCGCCTCTCCACACGATGTGGCCATCTCCTCTCCACACGATGTGCCATCACCTCTCCACACGATGTGGCCATCGCCTCTCCACACGATGTGGCCATCTCCTCCCCACACGATGTGGCCATCACCTCACAACACGATGTGGCCATCTCCTCTCCACACGATGTGGCCATCACCTCTCCACACGATGTGGCCATCACCTCTCCACACGATGTGGCCATCACCTCTCCACACGATTGTGGCCATCACCTCTCCACACGATGTGGCCATCGCCTCTCCACACGATGTGGCCATCGCCTCTCACACGATGTGGCCATCGCCTCTCCACACGATGTGGCCATCACCTCTCCACACGATGTGGTCATCACCTCTCCACACGATGTGGCCATCTCCTCTCCACACGATGTGGTCATCGCCTCTCCACACGATGTGGTCATCGCCTCTCCACACGATGTGGTCATCACCTCTCCACACGATGTGGCCATCTCCTCTCCACACGATGTGGTCATCGCCTCTCCACACGATGTGGTCATCGCCTCTCCACACGATGTGGTCATCGCCTCTCCACACGATGTGGCCATCTCCTCTCCACACGATGTGGTCATCGCCTCTCCACACGATGTGGTCATCGCCTCTCCATACGATGTGGTCATCGCCTCTCCACACGATGTGGCCATCTCCTCTCCACACGATGTGGTCATCGCCTCTCCACACGATGTGGTCATCGCCTCTCCACACGATGTGGCCATCTCCTCTCCACACGATGTGGCCATCTCTCTCCACACGATGTGGCCATCGCCTCTCCACACGATGTGGTCACCCAGTTTGTGCTCTGGCCCATCCCACGGGCCCTAAACCAATCCCCATGTGGTCCTTTGCTCACTATCCCACGCCCCTAAACCAATCCCCATGTGTCCTTTGCTCACTATCCCACACGCCCTAAACCAATCCCCATGTGTCCTTTGCTCACTATCCCACAGGCCCTAAACCAATCCCCATGTGTCCTTTGCTCACTATCCCACAGGCCCTAAACCAATCCCCATGTGTCCTTTGCTCACTATCCCACAGGCCCTAAACCAATCCCCATGTGTCCTTTGCTCACTATCAAACAGGCCCTAAACCAATCCCCATGTGTCCTTTGCTCACTATCCCACAGGTCCTAAACCAATCCCCATGTGTCCTTTGCTCACTATCTCACAGGCCCTAAACCAATCCCCATGTGTCCTTTGCTTACTATATCACGGGCCCTAAACCAATCCCCATGTGTCCTTTGCTCACTATCAAACAGGCCCTAAACCAATCCCCATGTGTCCTTTGCTCACTATCTCACAGGCCCTAAACCAATCCCCATGTGTCCTTTGCTTACTATATCACGGGCCCTAAACCAATCCCCATGTGTCCTTTGCTCACTATCAAACAGGCCCTAAATAAATCCCCATGTGTCCTTTGCTCACTATCCCACAGGTCCTAAACCAATCCCCATGTGTCCTTTGCTCACTATCTCACAGGCCCTAAACCAATCCCCATGTGTCCTTTGCTTACTATATCACGGGCCCTAAACCAATCCCCATGTGTCCTTTGCTCACTATCCCACAGGCCTAAACCAATCCCCATGTGTCCTTTGCTCACTATCCCACAGGTCCTAAACCAATCCCCATGGTCCTTTGCTCACTATCTCACAGGCCCTAAACCAATCCCCATGTGTCCTTTGCTTACTATATCACGGGCCCTAAACCAATTCCCATGTGGCCTTTGCTCACTATCCCACAGGCCCTAAACCAATCCCCATGTGTCCTTTGCTCACTATCCCACAGGCCCTAAACCAATCCCCATGTGTCCTTTGCTCACTATCCCACAGGCCTAAACCAATCCCCATGTGTCCTTTGCTCACTACCCCACAGGCCCTAAACCAATCCCCATGTGTCCTTTGCTCACTATCCCACAGGCCCTAAACCAATCCCCCATGTGTCCTTTGCTCACTATCCCACAGGCCCTAAACCAATCCGTGTGTGTCCTTTGCTCACTATCCCACAGGCCCTATACCAGTCCCCATGTGTCCTTTGCTCACAATCCCACAGGCCCTAAACCAATCCCCATGTGTCCTTTGCTCACTATCTCACAGGCCCTAAACCAATCCCCATGTGTCCTTTGCTCACTATCCCACAGGCCCTAAACCAATCCCCATGTGTCCTTTGCTCACTATCTCACAGGCCCTAAACCAATCCCCATGTGTCCTTTGCTCACTATCCCACAGGCCCTAAACCAATCCCCATGTGTCCTTTCTCACTATCCCACAGGCCCTAACCCAATCCCCATGTGTCCTTTGCTCACTATCCCACAGGCCCTATACCAATCCCCGTGTGTCCTTTGCTCACTATCCCACAGGTCCTAAACCAATCCCCATGTGTCCTCTGTTCACTGCTCAGCATGCACGTTGCACGGGTCCATGATTAGTGGACCAAGGTACAAAACTTTGAAATCCCCCTTTTTTCCGAAATCTTGAACAAGGGTCGTATGTTATCCGCGACACACTTTTCTTACAAATAAACACACATCAAACCACAAGGAACCTGGGCACACACAAAGAAATTACAAATGAATGCAGTGTGTGGTGTGTGTGTGTAGTGTGTGTGTGTTGTGTGTGTGTGTGTGTGTGTGTGGTGTGTGTGTGTGTGTGATGTGTGTGTGTGTATGTGTGTGTGTGTGTGTGTGTGTGTAAGAGAGAGAGGGAGAGAGACAGACAGACAGACAGACAGACAGACAGACAGACAGACAGAGACAGAGAGAGAGACAGACAGACAAACAGAGAGTCTGAAGGCAAAGAAGTTGATGGGATAAGCTGAAAGAGACACCACATATTCCAAAGTCCTGCAGCCATCAGCATTGACTCTCTGTCATCATTCACTTTCCTTGACTCATGAGCTGCACTCATTTGCCTTTGCCAGGAATGGGGTGGCACCCAGCCAGATGTTTGGATTAAAGACGAACCGTCAACTGCAAAACAATGGTTTCATTGTATGTTTTGGAATGATCAGTACCCAGGTGACTTGTTCTGGCGCTTGCAATGGTAAGATCAATCAAATGCCCAACACGCTTTCTCGACAAGTGTCTTACAACATTGCAACACAAACAGAAGTGGGTTTCCACTGCAAGTAACTTATGACATACTGTGACTCTGCCAAGAGCCATCGCTCCCTGGAGAGGGTCCCATGGCAGGCCCATCCCTAGACTGTGGTGCCAGCATCAGGACAAACACGTATTCCAGACTCTGAAGGTGAACATCACTCAGTGTGCAGGAACATTCTTTAATCCACTGTTCAAGCTTTGCTTCAAGAGAAATAGGCACAGTCGTGTTTTTTTGTTCTTTTTTTTCCATGAAAGGTTCCTTTAATCTTTTGGTCTGGTTGGTGTATATGAAAG
>CM031609.1:10057190-10077190 GCA_018398815.1 Conus ventricosus | reverse complement strand
CACTACCCAGGTAGGCAGCCCGTTGTGTAAACGAGTGTGGATTGTAAAGCGCTTAGAGCTTGATCTCTAGCTCGAGGATAGGCGCTATATAAGTATTCATTATTATTATCATTATTATTAGTGTCATCTCAAAATCAGTGTGTCATCTCAAAATCCTTGGTTTTGACCACTGCCTAGAAACTGTTGGCTTGGAATCGGAGGTTCCAATAGTTGGGCTGTCAGCACTACAGGACATCCTCTCTAGCACTTCTGTATTTTCCGCTGGTCTAGAATTATCTCTCATAATTGGAAGAGTGAGGTTACTTTGAAGACGTGTGCCAGACGGAAAAGGCTTGGAAATGGTCAGATAAAGTGGCATTGTGCTTGTCACAGATCACCTTCACGCTGCCGTTTAAATGGAAAGATTAAATTGTGGAGGGAATGTTGTTTACCCTTTGTGCGTTGGAGGGAACTGAAATGATAAATGCTACTGGGAAATGGTTTTCAAGCGAAGACATGAGATCCGTCCACATTGGACGGGACACGGGATACACAACGACAGCCACATGGACACTGCTATCTGTTATCTCTTTCCGCCCAGTGACCCACCCCTGAGTGGGCGCTTATCAATGCAAACGTCCACAGGCACCTGACCAACGGTCAGTCGTCAATCTTGGTTCAAGTCAGACACGTCCACTGCATAACCCGTGAGTCAACAATGACGGAAGGACAATATCTCAGAGCTTTTTTTTTTCTTTTCTTTTTTTCTTCTCTTTTTTGTTGTTGTAATGTACACTAGTGCGAGAAACAATCAATTAACTTGGTGATTTTTTAATCAGATTTTTTTGTGTTTTTGGGTTTATTTTGCAGACACCATCAAGCAGTGAAGTAATTCTATAGTGAGGCCAGTGTTAGGTGAAAGATCAGTTACTAATCTTTGGACATAACTAAATCTATAAAATGAAAGTCATATAGTATCAATTGTTACAGAAAGTAGTTTTCACTATGACAAATTCACGTCGTCCGAATATGACCACAATGTGATGATGCGGCCTGTCGGAATTAGAAGTGACTAATATTTTCTTTAATGCCTTTTTTTTTTTTTTACCAAAGAGCCATACGTCACTGGATGACTCAAACACAATGTAGGAGTGACACGTAAACGTGTTACATTTCTCATTGTGTGCGTGCGTAATGTGTCAATCCAGACACAGGACAGCTTGAGTAATGTGTCAATCCACACACAGGACAGCTTGAATAATGTGTAAATGCAGACACAGGACAGCTTGAGTAATGTGTCAATGCAGACACAGGACAGCTTGAGTAATGTGTCAATGCAGACACAGGACAGCTTGAGTAATGTGTCAATGCAGACACAGGACAGCTTGAGTAATGTGTCAATGCAGACACAGGACAGCTTGAGTAATGTGTCAATGCAGACACAGGACAGCTTGAGGAAAGCAGCACCCATCATCCAACACAGCCATCAGAACACGCCAAGCTGGGAAGATGACATCGCCAGTAGCTGTGTCAGAGCTGACGGGATGGGCGGGGGGGGGGGGGGGGGGGGGGGGGGGGGGGGGTAAGTGAGGGGTGGATGGAGCTGATAGAAAAACCAGGAAGATCTTCGACAGACATACCGAGGATATCGTTTCAGGTTCCATTTCATCAAGGAGGGGTTACTGCGTACCGACTAATCCACAGACGCTACGTCACATCTGCTACGTTTTGAGACCGCACTGCGCAGGTATTTACAGCTGATGGATAAAGGAATATATAAGTAAGGTGAAAGGGTTTAAGATGAGGGTCTCATGAATACAAACTAGCAGATGTCTGACCTGCGCATTAGCCCAATGCGCGGGTCAGACCGTGGGATTGCGTAAAAGGTCATTGTATGAGGGGTGGCTAGACTGAGCAGTGTAGGACTACTGCCACAGGCAGGGGCACGAGAAATACGACAGAAAGAAAAGACACAAACAAGATGTATCGAATCATTCATAAGAAAGGCAGCAACGTACAACTGCCAGAAACCAAAACACGGACAAAATAAGGAATATGAGCAAAATGACAGCGAAAGTTTTGTCACCATCACGATCTTTACCGGTGTAATCATTTTCATCACAATAATCACTCATTAGTCAGTTAAGATCATCCGTGGGAAGCTGATCTTATGGAATTTGAATAATGTGTGATACCATCCGTAACGGCAATGGTGCCTACATAGGCAATAACTGAATGAAGTAAGAGCGAAGAATGCTGTCAGTGGTTAAAATACAAACAACTTGTTCTCGTCTGGACTTGAGATTTGGGGATAGTCTTTGACGACTGATGCACCATAAGATGGAATCTCCAAGAGACAAGACCGTGGTTCTGTCGGGAACAGTTCTGTGTTGAATAGTCTCTAAAAAGGGTGGGTTTTGGAATTATTTAAAGGGACAGCCCCACTGAGTGCAGTGTTGAACCTTTCTTTTTTCAAGCTTAGTACAGAAAGAACTAAACATGGGCCGGACGGTGTGAGTGACGTACTGAAGAATGTCATGGTTCCTAATGTGACTTAAAACAGAGGGCTGTTCACAAATTCCACGTTGACATTGGCTGGAACCATAGTGCCATTACTGATGATGGAAAGGTTTCAACGCACTGTCCACTAGTTGCAAAGTGAGACCACTGCAGGCGAAAATGTAATTAAATCTTAAATGAATGTTAGCGAACCGCCAAGAGAAACGTTATTCAACGCCTGTCTACCTTGTGCTGAAGAGATCTAAGCTAAGTGAAAAATTCGTTCATTTTCATTGTCCTATTTGTTTGTGTCTTGCCTGAAGAAGATCTAAGAGGTCGAAACGCGTCGTGTTTTGTCTTGTGAATCGTTTGTCCACGTTTCACTTGGGAGTTCGCTAACATTTAAGATTTGTGCTGTCCGCTAGTTAAGTAGAGGTTAGAAATGTCTGTCTACAGACAGTTACTGATTCTTTATTCTTTGAGTCTGGAAATAAAGATTCACCACAGATTGATTGACACTTGCTGAATTCCAACTGTTTATTTGTTGTAGTTCGAATTATAGTGATCTCACGTGTGTTTTATTCAAGGGATGTTCTCCGTGAGCTTGGCCCTTTGAATATTCTGAGGTTGTCACCAGATTGATCAGACTTTCGTTTTCTGATAAATTAAAATGGAACTGTCAGTGATATCGCTATTAGAAACTATTTTCACATCGTCAAAAGAAGAATTTCGGCCAGTTTCAGAAACGGACTGTGCAACTGACAATGATTGACAGTTTGAAAAAAGTCGGTGGCGTTCTTCACTCAGGAACGGAGCTGGAAGACTTCTCTTTGGCTGCTGTCTTGTACAGAGTACATTGACACTTTGTCTGACAGTCGGTATCTTCTTCTGTACTCTCTGATCGCTTGCACAGTGTCAAGGGCGTGAAACCTCTCACAAAAGGCATTAAACTCTTTGAGGCAAAAGGACGTTGTACGTAGTATACAAATAGGTAATAGACCCGTTAACCAGTGTGCCTTACTCACCGCACATGGTCGAATTGTTTCAAGGAGGACGAAGTGTCAGGTGACAGATGGCACCTAAGGTAGTAGGAACTCTCCGGATTGGAACCTTCCCAACAGTGAAGGGGGGGGGGGGGGGAGGGACGTAACCACTAGGACCTCGGTGCATCAATGTGGGCGCTACATACTCAGTCAGCTGAGGTCGCTTTGTAAACAGCCTTTGAAGAGCAGGAGTCTTGGACTCGTTCAGATGGTATTGCCGTGGGGCACTGTGTTGGTTCTATTGTCAGGCTGGCTGAATGCGCGTGGACGTAGTTGTCGCAGCCCTCTTTAAGATAATTACTGTGTTAAAGTGGCCCCCGAACTCGGCGGGAATTTTCGATGTCCATCTGGAGCCAAGTGTTTGTTTGCTAATCAATTAGGTAGGGATATGTGTAAATGCTGATGTGTGGAAGAATGAAGCGAATGGAGAATTTAGGGTACTTGTGAACAGGGGGTTTCAGAAGCAGCATGGACAAAGGCATGGCCCGAAGGGGAATCCTTTGTTTCCATCCCTATATAAACTGAGGGAGAACAACGTGTAGGGGAGGAGAAGACCACCACGAGAGAGAGAGAGAGAGAGTGAGAGAGGAGAGAGAGAGAGAGAGAGAGAGAGAGAGAGAGAACAGAGGAGAGAAGGTGGGCAGGACAGATTAGTATCGAGAGAAACGTGGTCTGGGAGATAGAAGAGACAGCAAAGTCTTAGGGTTAAAGACAAGCTGGAAGAGACGAAAACTAAGTTTGAAGCCCAGAGGTGGGTGAAGACAGACAAACTGACATTGAACCCAGAGGTGGGTGAAGGAGACAAAGAAGAAGAGTTCTACGTCGAGATCCCAGACACGACCACGAAGACCCAGTCCTGAAACCTGGAGCCAGTCAACCAAGGGCGTCACCATCAAGTAGCGCTGAAGAAGACTTGAAGAGACTTGTTCAAGAACTGTGGTGTGGTGCGAAAGCGTGGTTGTGTGTGTGAAAACCTGGCCAGGTAAGAAGCCATGTTATTATAACCCGGGATTAGGAAGTATTGATCTTTTATGTTTTGATCATTTCATTGTGTGTAACTGGATTTTTCATGTTTGATTTTTAGTAGCGTTGAAATTGTATTTCTTGTTCTCAGTCGTGTTAGGAGAGAAACGAATGTGTGACATCCCATTCCCAGAGAGAGGTGAATGTTTGGTGCGCGCATGAGTGTGCATATGCATGTATGAGTGCAGAAATAACCTTGGTGTGTTAAGCCTGGCTAATAATACGTCAACTTAGTGCACTTAAGCAATACCATCACGATTTCCCCCGTCCTGGACAAAGTGGCGAGCCAGCCAGGATTGCATGGCCCAAATTAGTTTCAGGAGGGAAACAAAGTGAGTACTAGAGTAGTACTGGGGCGAAGCGTCCACTAAAGGCAATTTTAATTAGCTCTTCTATTTCCTTTAGTTCTTTGAGTGTTGAGTATTGACTTGTGTGTAGGGTGGTTGCATTAATCAAAGGTCGTTCAGAGAAACGAAGAACGAGGTTCTAGTCTTAACTCTCACAGAAGTTGTGGTTTAAGATTAAGGCTCCTTTGTGTTAGGAACACTACCACTGGTTGATGTACTCGTAACGTTTAGTAGTTAAACAGTGTACTAACTTTTTCCGGGTTTATAAACGTAACTGTTTTAGTGGTGCTAAAACATATTGAAAAAAAAATGGCTGAAGAAAGTCTTACACCCATAGAGAAACTAGTACGTTTGGGAAAGAAATGGGATACACAGGAGATGAACTGCGTAAGTTCATAGAGACTCAGCAGAAGACTGAGAGAGACGAAAGGGCTGAAAGAAGGAAATTTGAAAAGGAACAGCTTGCAGCGGCCAAGACAAAAGCAGATGCAAAGAGGGCGAGAGCAGAAGCGGAATCGGAGCTGGAAAGAATAAAATCTGAAAATCGTAGTGAAATAGACACCAGTTCTGAGTCAGTAGGTCGCAGACTAAATTCCGGGCCTAGGCCTAAATTCCCACTTTTCAGAGAAGAAACTGATTCGATCGATGCCTATATCAGTCGGTTTGAATCGGTTGCCGAGCACGAGGGCTGGCCCGAAGATGACTGGGCAATAAACCTGTCTGCCTTGTTGACAGGTCGTGCGTTACACACTGTTTCCACCTTACCCAAAGGTGATCAGAGGGATTTTGACAAAGTGAAACAAACAGTACTAAAGGCATATGATTTGACTGAAGAAGGGTTTAGGTGTAAGTTTCGTGAGGCGAGAATCGAACAGGGTGAGACATACACACAGTTCGGAGTTAGACTGGACCACTATTTTAACAAGTGGGCAGAACTTAGTGGAGTACACAGTGATTTTGAAGGCCTCAAGACACTGGTGATGAAAGAACAGATACTTGACGGTTGTGGGCCGGTGTCGTATAATATCTGGGAACCGTGATATCTGGGAACGCGTTCCCAGATTTACCGTGATATCTGGGAACGCGTTCCCAGATTTCCTGAACTTCCAATCGTCAAATCTGTTAACTTTGTGAAAACCATGCCAAGAAATTAATGAACAAAAAGTGACAAGAAGGCCGAAGATCTCAATTGCACCTAAATAAAATAAATTCCTACCTTATCTCGAAAATCCATTCTTTTTTCGTCTTCTTTCTGCCCTTCTGAGCTCTGAAAGACCAAGTTCCCAGATATCACGGGCCTTCCCAGATATCACAGTACATTTTGGGAACGCGTTCGCAGATATCACGTTCCCAGATTTCACGCGACACCGGGTCTCACACTTCACCTCAAGGAGAAGGGTGCAACCACAATAGCTGAAGTACTTGAGACGGCAGAGACTTTACCGTGAAGCGAGGCGTGATTTGCCTCAAGAGGAAAGCCCAGAGGCATATTCTGAGGATAGTAGGGCGTGATTTGCCTCAAGAGGAAAGCCCAGAGGCATATTCTGAGGATAGTAGGGCGTGATTTGCCTCAACAAGAGGAAAGCCCAGAGGCATATTCTGAGGATAGCAGGCCAGCATATGTCTCACGCAACGGGCCAGTATTGCACCCCGTAGACCCGTGGCGTCACGCGAGCAAACAAGGGTGAAAACCAACAGCCACGATTTCCCCCGTCCTGGCAAAGTAAACAGGGGCAACTGAAATGCTCTTTAAGTCTGGAGACCACAGGTTTCAGAAGATTACTACGAGGAGAGCAGTGATGAAAGCTAGTGGTCTTTCTTTGAAGCGGCGAGGCATTCATACACACACACACACACACACACACACACACACACACACACACACACACACATGCACGCACGCACGCACACAAACACGCGCGCGCGCACGCGCATGCAGGCATGCATACACGCTCGCACGCAATCTGAGAGAGACAGAGAGAGAGAGAGAGAGAGAGAGAGAGAGAGAGAGACAGACAGACAGACAGACAGACAGACAGACAGACAGAAGGGAAAAGAGACAGAAAGAAAGAAGAAGGAAGATAAAGAATATGAAAAGGTAGAAATAAGAGGGAGGAGGAGAAAGAAGAAAAGAAGGATGAGGAGAGGAATACGAGGAGGAGAAGAAGCTGGAGGGAGGGAGGAAGAAGACCCTCAAAAGAAAGGAGAAGGAGGAGGAGAGGGAGGAGGAGGAGAGGGAGGAGGAGGAGAAGAAGAAGAAGAAGAAGAAGAAGAAGAAGAAGAAAATTAAACGAAATGAAAAGAACAAGGAAAACGAATACAAGACAAAAAAGAGCAAAAACAAATGATGAAGAAAGAAAGACAGAAAGAAAGAAACAGAACAAAAAGAAGGAAAAAAAGAACACGACAGAAATAGATGCTAGTTTCTGTTTCAGATCACTTTTTTTTCTTGTTGTCACACTGTCACTTTTGCACACGCGCATTCATGACAGCATTTACTCCATACGCACACGCAATCTTTCCAATCAACCAAAAGGCGCACTACCGAATGTTTTTTCTTCTCCCCCTCTCCTTCGGGAAAACACTTTACTAAATCACATCAAACACGTTATAAACAAATTTTATACATGAAGCTCTCTTTCCACTGAGAGGCAAACTAACTCACTCAAGACTTCATAAAGTCACGGCCTTCACACAACATTGGCCCACAAAATTCAGACCAGGAAAATAAATGATTCTCTCACTCCTTGATGCTATGCCTGCATCCGAATTACGACTCGCCTCATCCTTTCAGGATTCCTGTCTCTCTCAGACATCATCTCGCCCCCTCGATTTCTCCCGTCCTGGAGATATGACTTCCGACTCCTCTCCCTCGACTCTTCTTGTCACTGGAGAGATGAGTTTCCAACTCCTCTCCCTCGTCTTCTCCTGTCCCTGGAGAGATGACGAGTTCCCGACTCCTCTCCCTGGAGTCCTTAATTCCTGGGCTGCCTACCGGTGTGTTCCCCACACCATGGCCATCTTCAACCACCTCACGGGGTGAAAGGTGAAGGGTGAAGGGCGAAGGGTAAAAGGGTGAAGGGCTGAAACACGAATAAGGTTCGTGTAAGTAACCTTCTTAATTCAACATATGAATCTTTCTTTCTCTTTCCTTAAGTTTTCCCCTGTTAGCTTTCCCCAACTATCTATCGCTCACTGGTAATGACTGGTCAGCAGAGAGGACCAACGTCCTGACAGGTTTCGAGTCTCTAGGCCATCTGCTGGGTTAAAACTGATTCTTTCCTCCTTCCTCCTAGTGAGTGCATACTCAGTGTTCAAAACACATGACCAGCACCTTACCAGCCCTTGTTAAAACTATCTCTCAGTGGTCACTTTCACCCAATGACCACCCTTCTTTCTTTACTGAGTCATACTCACAATTATTTGGGGACGCCCGCTACACTAGTCAAGCCACATGAATATCCTTCCTTTTCAGTAGTGGCATGGGGAAATGATTCATATCACTAACTACATGTGATGGAGCGTCACATGCCTTGATGTGAGGCTACGTCACATGACACCCCCATCCTGGGATGAAAAAATTTTCTCCAGAAAATTTTTTAAAGGATATACAACTTCACTTAAACACATCTTCAGCCATGAATCTCAAAATGTGTAACCATCACACATGATTCACCAAATTAATAATCAACGTATAGAATCAATCATCATGATCCACCATAAATAGCATTTCAAACTTTCAGTCTTTCAAAAAAAACCATTCATAATTGATCACCATATCTCACAAAATACATTTCCCAAATTACATGGATAAAACAATTAGGGAATTAACAATTCAAAGCACAAATTGTGTTCATACATTAAGATGTGAAGCACATATATTTCCCTTGACTTTGTCTCACATCCTGTGTTTCAAAACCCTCATGAAATGAGAATATTTCCAAGTGTAAATGTTTCTCAATAGACATGTAAACAAAATAAACATAGTTTAAACATAGTTTTTTTCCCACATGTAATGTTATAGTCCAGTGAAAAGTCACATGCTTTCCATTGCTGACAGTGACAAATGAAAACAATGGTTTGTCTCATTGCACAATCAAAAACATGTGTATATACATTCTAACGAGTTATTTGCTCATCACACATACATATATATTCATCTTCACAAGCAAGTTAGACATAAATAGTACATGATGACTTTTTCATTGTTTACGAAAGAATAAAGCAAGAATAGATATGTAATACATCAACATCAAGTAGTTTTTGCTTGAAAAAACATATAGTCACTTCAACAAGCAAATTATGCATAAATACCACTTGATTTAAATCGTCAGTAGCATACAATGCACTGTCAAAAGTGATCACACCGTAATCATTAAGAAAGACAAAAACAGGAATAGTCTTTCCCTGAAGACAGTTACATTTGTCCATGAATATTCATACACGTGACAATAAATCTGCCATGACATTTTGTGTTCCAGGCACTGGTTCAATGGTAAATTGGAATTCCTTTAGTCAAGTATACTTTCACAAAATAGTTTCCTTCTGAGAGCTGACACAGAGTTCTTCAATGTCTGGGATAGGCTCGGCATCGAACACAGTGATCTTATTTACTTTTCTGTAATCGATGCAGAAACGCACCGATCCATCAGGTTTGTCCACCAATACAACTGGTGAGCTGTACGGAGACGTAGAAGGTTCTATGACCTTTAAAATCCACCATTACTTTGATTTCCCTCTCGACAAACCTCTTTTTTGCAAATGGGAGGGGTATGGTCTGGTTCGCACTGGTATTTCAGTAGTTACTGAATACTATGGGGTTCAATACCAGTAACTGTACCTGGGGTATCTGTCACACATCCTGAAAGTCTTTCAAAATTTCTTTGAGCTGTTCTGTTTGACTTGAAGACAAATCATTCGACAAAATCACATCATCATAGGTTTCACCTTTAACAGACAGAGTAGGAAGGGGTACAACATCATCTGCACTGGTAGATGTTAACACTCCTACATTTGCTGTTTTCACAACCTTTGATCTGTCCCTGTACGTCACATTGGGTACAAATTCATCACTGATAATGTCTGTCATGTTGACATCAGTTTCTGACACAGGACATATCCACTCAACTGACTGGTTGATGGCAACATTTGTACGTTTCAACATACTTCTTCAACATGTTCACATTGAAATACCTTCTCAGTGTTTGCCATTTTGATCTTATAATTAACTGCAGAAAGTTTTTCGACCACCTGAAAAGGACCCTTCCACATAAACACGAAGCTTGTTATGTTCATCAGTGGTAGTACAAGAACTTTATCCCCTACACTGAAGGAACGTGCTTTGCTTTTCTGTCTGCAAAGACCTTGTACAATCTGTTTTCTATCAGCTGACTGTTGAGCAAGCTCACATGCATCCTTCAAACGATTATGCAGTTCATAAACGTATTGGTAAACAGTTTTACTGTCGGTATGTCCGTCTTTTTCGTCCATTGTGTCATCAGTAGATCCAAAGGACCCTTGGTGAGTGTCCGAAAAGAAGCTCGAATGGTGAAAATCCCAGCGTTTCGTTCGGCATTTCCCTGTATGCAAAAAGCAAAGCCGGTATGAAACGATCCCATTCATGGGGTTCCTGCCTTGCAACCTTTCTCAACATGGACTTCAACGTTCCATTGAAACGTTCAACCATGCCATTCGATTGGGGATGATATGGCGTGGTTGAAATGGAAGAGATGACAACAGTCTGTAAATTTCTCTCATGAGATCAGAAATGAATTGCGTTCCACAATCCGAGAGAATTTCGTCTGAAAGACCCACTCTGGAAAAAATCGCAAGTAAAGCTTCAGCGACAGACACTGTATCAAATTTTCTTCAGTGGAATCGCCTCTGGATACCTTGTCGCTGTAATCCACCAAAGTTAAGATATAGCGATGTCCGAAGAAGACAGTGGTAAAGGCCCAACAAGATCAGTAGCTACCTTCCGAAATGGAACGGAAATGAGAGGCATTTTGTGCAAAGGTGCACATGGGACGCGACCTTTCTGAGATGTCTTTTGGCAGATGTCACATGAACGGCAGTATTCTGTTACTTCCTTTGTGACAACCTGGCCAATAAAAGAATCAAGAACTCTCTTTGATGTTCTTTTGATCCCACAGTGACCAGCGAACAATGCATCATGAGCCGTGTGTAGCCTGTCTCTCTAAGTGGCTTTGGAACGACAACTTGTTTGTTTTCCTGTCCAGGTACACACCTGTAGAGAATGTCAGATCCAGTATGTACGTTGGTTTGTCCGTTAGTTTGTCCGATTACAGTCTGTTTAGCAGCAGCAAGTACCGTCGTCAGCGTCTCGTCTTTTTCCTGCATTTCTTTAGATCATCTGGGGTAATCTGGAGTTCATCCAGTTTTGAGACTTTTAGCGGCTTTGTAGCCTTTCCCTGCTCTATGATGTCTGACCTGGTACTCACAAAACAGGAATGAACGATCCTCCAGCACCACCATGTACTGTAGCGACACTGGCAAATTGCCCAAGATCAAGTCGCAGACTGGGTTATCAATAACACAGGCGGTAAGAAATCGGAGTAGTACGGTGTTCGACTGAAATTTCGCCAGCGGAAACATTTCAATCTTGCCTCCAAACGACCTACACTTTTGACAGTGTTGAGATACTGGTTTTGAAGCACGAAAGATTTCCGTACACCAGCGGTGGTGCACCCAGTGTCTCGCAAAACCAAAGCCTGCAATCCATTGATGGCTCCGTTTTCTAACACCAGACCATCAACAGCTTGATGTGGTGCCAAAACAAGGCCTTCTTCACAATCAGTGGAGACTAATGCGGGTTTTGAATCATTTGGTTTGAAAGGGCAATTTTTCTCAAATGGAACTTGCCATCACAAAAGAAACATCGCATTGTCTGATCGGCAGCTGACTGATTTTGTGAACTTCTGTTCTGTCCACGAACTGGCCCAAAAGGTCTACGCGGTGGTCGTTGTCCACGACCTCGGAACGTTTGCTGAGGAGCAACGGGGTTTTCCGGCGGTGAGTACTGGTACTGACGAAAGTCACTCGAACCGCGGAAAGATCCCTGTCCGTTCCTAGTGATAGGTATATCCTTGAGGACTCAGAAATGACCCACGATTTCCTTTCCTGTAACTTCCCTGTCCCGATGGGATAGTACATGACGCATGAGACTCAAAGATGGAAAATTCTCCTTTCCTAGCCACGCCCTTATCTGGGTGAGCGATACAATATTGATCAGCCATCTGACACATTCCTCAACGTTTTCAAATTGCCTTTCTTTAAGGAAAGTGGCCAGATCTTTGCTCACGCTCTGGAAAAGTTGTTCTCTAGAAGGAGATCTCGCAGTGATTGAAAAGTTTTGTTCGTCTTTGATAAATCGATCCATCGATCTAAACAATGACTCATACGAATTAGAAACGACGGAAACGATTCTCCTTTTTCAGGGCGCACAGAACGGAAACGTTCGTGAAAACGATCAGCAGAACATTGAAATTTCTTGAGGAGTTCTTCTTTCAACTGATTCCCCGTTAAATTTTGTTTCGCCGCGAGAGTGTGGTACAGTGTCAAAGCGCTACCCTTAAACAAACGACGCAATATACAATGTCCACTTCTCCTTTGGCCAACCACAAGACGTTGCGTGACTTTCAAAACGGAAAAGAAAACTACTATGTCATCCGTTTTTTTCTCGAAAGGTGGTAACTTTGGAATATTATGCCGCTTTTGGTTGAGGCGCGGCTGCGGAACTGACTGGTGGACTGGTGGAGGTTCTCTTGATGCCTGTATTCTTTTAATTCAGCATCAGTCTCTAGTTCTAACTGCCTCAACTTAAATTGACGTTCTTTATCTTCAGCTTCCCTCTGTAGTCTTTTTCTTCAATTTCAGCTTCCCTCTGTAGTCTTTTTCTTCAACTTCAATTTCCCTCTGTAGTCTATTTTCTTCAGCTTCAGCTTCCCTCTGTAATCTATTTTCTTCAGCTTCCCTCTGTAGTCTATTTTCTTCCCTCTCTCTTATTAGCCTGTTGCCCTATCTGTGCATTGTTGCACATGTAAGTTTTTCTCCATCAAAACCCAAGCGTTCCGCTTGTTGAACATATTTATCAAAATCATCCATAATGAACCGTCAACACAAAACAATTTCTAAGTATGAATAAAAATAAGGCGATATATGATGGTGCTGTATATTTCACAAAAAATGTAATTATAGTATATACAAATAAAGAATTCAATTTCCGGTGTAAACAGAAAACAGCTTACTAAAACAGGGTAGATATTAAATCCAAGGAATGTATTTTTCCAAAAGTAATTGCAAACCGCTATCAATTTGGAATTTAAAAAAAAAAATGAAGTTCAATGCAAATCTGTTTTTCCTAAGAAAGGAAAAAACACAATAAAGTTTTCTGAAAATAAATTCTTTATAAAGTTTTAGTTCTTAAATGTTCTTGTTTGTCAGTCTTTCTTTCTTACTTAATTTCAAATGAATTTACAAAACAAATGCACCGCCTTATACGATAAATGAATATAAATTTACAAAACAAATGGAAGCACAAACAATTAAAAAGAGAGGAAGAAACACAAACTAGCGGAAAATCCTACCTAAAAGATGAAAATGTTGAAAAGAAAACTAGATAGGAGCTATGAGGAGAAGGTTTAAGAGGTTTTGAAAAAGGGGTGAAAAGGAAATGAAAGGATACACAGGACCGGAATAGTGAGCAGAAATCAAGAACAGCAAAAGAAACCCTTAGACAGCACCCTAGTGGTCACTGTCCCCTGTGAAACATGGAGACGGGAAAAACAAATCCTGCACAATATACACCACACTACAGTAATAATACAAAATACTAAACAATCAATCATATAAATGCACATTCACCCAAACTCAAAGAAAATCTCGCAACCACACCCAGAAAAAAAAAATAATCAAAAGATAAAAATGTTTATTTGGGCTGAGCGGTAATCAACTCCACACCTACACTATTTGCGTGACGGAGGTGAAGCTGATCCCACACTCTGAGGGCAAGGGGAAAAATCAAATGAAAAATAGGAAAGGGAAAGAAATAGATGATTAAATTACGAGAAGGGAAAGACTATCGACTCCCCAACGCCATGTCCCCCTGCTAAACGCAGGAAGAGGTTGGGGTATCAGTCCTGGGGAAGGGGACAAAAAATCTAATACTCTAGGGGAAGGACAGCGATTCCTCAACGCCCTGCCCCCTTGCTGCCAGGTACGAGCAAGAGGAGGTTGAGGCTATCGGTCCTGAGTGGGGAAGGGTCAAAAGGAAATCCTACCAAAAAAAACCTTAACGGAGATAGAGCAACCAAAAGAAATCTCAACCACTGAAACACACATAGAAATAGAACAAAAAAAATTCAAATATTATACACAATAAATAATTAAACTTTCTTCTTTTTTTTTTTTTCCTTCCTCAAACCTTGAGGGTACAATAGAAATCTTTCCTTTTATTTTTTGTCTTCTCAAACCCTTGAGGGTACAAATAGAAATCTTTTTTTTTCTTCCTCAACCTTGAGGGTACAAATAGAAATCTTTCTTTTTTTTTTTTTTTTACCAGGGGAATACAAACGGAGCTACGTCGGTGATGAACGGCGTCGGGGTCACACTGTCACACTGTCACTTTTGCACACGCGCATTCATGACAGCATTTACTCCATACGCCACGCAATCTTTCCAATCAACCAAAAGGCGCACTACCGAATGTTTTTTCTTCTCCCCCTCTCCTTCGGGAAAACACTTTACTAAATCACATCAAACACGTTATAAACAAATTTTATACATGAAGCTCTCTTTCCACTGAGAGGCAAACTAACTCACTCAAGACTTCATAAAGTCACGGCCTTCACACCAACTTGGCCCACAAAATTCAGACCAGGAAAATAAATGATTCTCTCACTCCTTGATGCTATGCCTGCATCCGAATTACGACTCGCCTCATCCTTTCAGGATTCCTGTCTCTCTCAGACATCATCGTCGCCCCTCGATTTCTCCCGTCCTGGAGATATGACTTCCGACTCCTCTCCCTCGACTCTTCTTGTCACTGGAGAGATGAGTTCCAACTCCTCTCCCTCGTCTTCTCCTGTCCCTGGAGAGATGACGAGTTCCCAAATCCTCTCCCTGGAGTCCTTAATTCCTGGGGCTGCCTACCGGTGTGTTCCCCACACCATGGCCATCTTCAACCACCTCACGGGGTGAAAGGTGAAGGGTGAAGGGCGAAGGGTAAAAGGGTGAAGGGCTGAAACGCGAATAAGGTTCGTGTAAGTAACCTTCTTAATTCAACATATGAATTCTTTCTTTCTCTTTTCCTTAAGTTTTCCCCTGTAGATTTCCCCAACTATCTATCGCTCACTGGTAATGACTGGTCAGCAGAGAGGACCAACGTCCTGACAGGTTCGAGTCTCTAGGCCATCTGCTGGTTAAACTGATTCTTTCCTCCTTCCTCCTAGTGAGTGCATACTCAGTGTTCAAAACACATGACCAGCACCTTACCAGCCCTTGTTAAACTATCTCTCAGTGGTCACTTTCACCCAATGACCACCCTTCTTTCTTTACTGAGTCATACTCACAATTATTTGGGGACGCCCGCTACACTAGTCAAGCCACATGAATATCCTTCCTTTTCAGTAGTGGCATGGGGAAATGATTCATATCACTAACTACATGTGATGGAGCGTCACATGCCTTGATGTGAGGCTACGTCACATGACACTTGTCATTATTGATCAGCTCTGTCTTTGATGCCAGTGAGAACAGATGTTGTCTGGAGGACAGGGTCACACAGAGGACACGATTGTCCAGTTCTGTGTGCGTGCTGCTCCGTTTTCAAGGACAAACCCTTAGTGATTGCAAAGGGGGAAAAGTAAATTGACGAACCTCCAGCTTACATACTTTGTGAAACGTTCCCCTTTATACAACAAGTCTTCAGTGTCAGGTTAAGACCTATAGACCAAAGAATAAGGGCCAGAATAGCTCATTTGGTATAGTGGCGGATTCGAAATCTTGGTGATCCTGGGGTTTGCGGGTTCGAATCATCGCCGGGCCGGTTCAGTACAAGGGTTATTTTTTTCCACTGAGTTAACATTGGTTCTGACTCCATTTCCCATACAGTCCTTCGAATGAGACTATAAACCGAGCTTCCGTGTGTGAACGCACGTATAATATCTTGCACACACGTAAAATCCCATCACCAACGTTCGGAAGAGAAGGCCAGCTTGGCCGTTGGTATGGATGACACGTTACACATAGCATACACCCTGCGAGAGAAATGGAAAGGAGATTGAGTGAAGGATGTTGACTGGATGACAAGGGAAACAACTGAATGAAGCGCCTGCAGGCAGCTCTTTAGACGGCACTACCCAGGTAGGCAGTCCATCGTGTACACGAGAGTGTGGATTGTCAGCGCCTAGAACCTTTGGCAAGGCGCTTTATAAATTCTACATCATTGTTATCATTATCGTTATTATAAAGACTGCAAGGAGGACACATTGAATGATCTCAACGTTGTCTGTCCACCGTTTGTTAGTCACAAGACAAACCAGTCAATCTAAAACTGTCAGTAAGACAAACCAGTCAATCTAAAAACTGTCAGTAAGACAAACCAGTCAATCTAAAACTGTCAGTAAGACAAACCAGTCAATCTAAAACTGTCAGTAAGACAAACCAGTCAATCTAAAACTGTCAGTAAGACAAACCAGTCAATCTAAAACTGTCAGTAAGACAAACCAGTCAATCTAAAACTGTCAGTAAGACAAACCAGTCAATCTAAAACTGTCAGTTAGTTTTGTCTCATATTCCTTCCTCCTGCCTCATGGTACTTCCTTTTGTCTCAAATTTCTTCCTCTTGTCTCATTTTTGTTGTTGCTATGTCCAATAGCTTTTGTTTTTGTTCAAGCTGTCATCTATTCTTGTGTGATCTGTGTGTGTGTGTGTGTGTGTGTGTGTGTGTGTGTGTGTGTGTGTGTGTGTGTGTGTGTGTGTGTGTGTGTGTACGTGCGTGCGTGCGTGCGTGCGTGCGTGCGTGCGTGCGTGCGTGCGTCGTGTGTGTGTCTGTGTGTGTGTGTGCGCGCGCGCATGTGTGTATGTGTGTGTGTATGCTCTGTGTGTGTGTGTGTGTGTGTGTGTGTGTGTGTGTGTGTGTGTATGTGTGTGTGTGTGTGTGTGTGTGTGTGTGTGTGTGTGTGTGTGTGTGTGGTGTATGTGTCTGTGTCTGCGTGGTATATTATGATAAAATAGCGTTCCACTCATGTTTCAACAGGAGACCAGACCCACATAAAGAAGCAAAAATTCACTTTCAGATTAATGTCGGTAACAGACTTCAGATCAAAATGGAAACAAAAAACAAAACAACAAACAAACCAAACAAAAACAAAAAAAGTGAGGAGAACCCAAAAGTCGGCAAACAATTCGACGAGGAAAAAATACAGGGAAATTACTGTATCACGCACACACATACACACGCGCGCGCGCGTGCGCACACGCACACACACACACACACACACACACACACACACACACACACACAAACACACACACACACACACGATGAATAAATGTTGTTTGCTTTGCCTGAAGAAGACCAAGAGGTCGAAACGCGTAGTATTTGTTTTGTAATGCGTTCTTTCATTTGGCGGCACAGTGGGTTTTTTTTTATTTTTTTATTTTTAGCTTGCTTCAGTTTTCGTCCGTAGTCAGTTTACTTTCAAACCAACAAGCAAGACATTTCAGACAGCACACCGTAAGGTTCTTTGTCGTGTACAGTTCATTTTTAGCGGGGAAAAAGAAACCTCTTCCCTCATCTTTAAATCTATACAACTGTAAAAGCCTATCGAGCATTTAAACTTTGAACGGAGCAAGGGACGTTTAGAAGGTTTAGGCGTTTTCTGAGGATTAAGGAAATGTACGTTTCCTGGAACACAAACAGAATGGTTGAGCCGCAAAACGAAAGAACAAATGAATTACAAAACAAACACAACGCGTTTCGACTACCGAGTCTTCTTCAGGCAGGGTGAGTAACATTAAAAAAGACAGATAGTTACTTCTCTCTTCTATCTGGGAACAAAAATTAGTATCGTAATATGCTTGTTCCGTACGTTTTCTGGGCTGTTTTATGTCAAAGAGGAATATTATGAATCATTAAAACAGAAAAGGAGAATCCTTTATTCTCTTTGTATTACTCTAATCGCAGAGAGACTCTGCAATGGGTTTGACACAAGGGATTCTGTTCAAGGGTAGTTTATTGCGTCTCAGTCAGAGCTCGGCAAGATTTGTCAGTTCATCAACGTACTTTGCTGCCACTGTCTCTTGTTGATGTGTGAACACTTTGGGTGAAACCACAGTGAATCGTGGCACTCTTTGACTCAAAACAGCCTTTAATGTGAACGTGAAGATCCTAAAGCAGAACGGCTCATTTTCAGCTGCCTGTAACTACCAGCAAGTCCCGCTTACCGTGGTTACAGTCGCTGGTTTGCAGGTTGAGAGTCATGGATTTGTTCCATTTCAGAGACTCTGTATGACTTATTTGGCACAGGTCGGATATGGCCAGGGCCTCGACTAGGATGACTGTAACCACCGACTCCAATTTCAGGCATTTGAAGGATGTTTTGAGTGTGTTGCTAAACTTTCCCGACGAACACTGCAGGTGTCTGTATCTTTCGGACCTGTTTGACGCCTGCATAATTATTATGTTACTAAAGGAAGCACAGAATCGAGCGATGTTACGGAGTCTCAGACTGAACCGGAACCATACATCGCAATTTTAATCAACCTTCTCCTCATTGATGATCCACTGAAAAAAATAAAATCCGTGACCCTTCAATCCCTGCTCTTGCGATGACCTCACCTCCAAGGACAGGCTCAGTCACGCTTGCTCCTCAAATAAGCCAACACTGTTGTCACTGTGGGAGGCCTCAATTAAGCCAACACTGTTGTCACTGTGGGAGGCCTTAGCAGGCGGCGTCCTGGATACGTTGGATCAGAACCCGCCCCCCCCCCCCCCCTCCCCCCGTCCCTGCCCCCCCCCCCCCCCTGCCGCCCCCCCCCCCCCCCCCCCGAACCACTGAAAACCACCCGGGGGGAGAGGGGTCAGCAGCTCAGGGTCTCATCTGGCGGGTTGGCTCAAGCCAATCTGATGTGGATTACTCCTTTTGGACAGCGGGCGCGTGAGGCCGCGTCAGGATTAACCAGTGTGCGGTGGGTGGTGTAGCGGGTGATTGAGGCAAGCTGCGGGGCTGAAATACTCTTAGGAAGGAGGCGTGGAAGGGGGGATATAGAAGGGGTGTGCGCGCGCGCGCGCGCGCGCGCGTGTGGTGTGTGTGTGTGTGTATATGTATGTGTGTGTGTGTGTGTGTGTGTGTGTGGTGTGTGTGTGTGTGTGTGTGTGTGTGTGTGTGTGTGTGTGTGTTGTGTGCTGGACGAGAGGGGTGTTACAAAAGCAGAGTCAGTAAAAAAATCTCCCACACAGCTAAAATCATAACCTTACTATTGATTTGGACCAGACTGACCTCACACATGTTGTGAATGCAAGCAACATAATGCAAATTGCGTGGAATAACGATCTGGACACGCATGGACAGCAACGATCACCAGTATTTCCTAACACACGAACACTTACCTGCAGCTGGACACTCAAAGTTCCACCACATTGTCATGGGCATGGTCAGAAACAACTGGCCTGCCTTCCTTCATCACAGGGGAGAAAACACAGGAATGCGCCCCCCCCCCCCCCCCCCCCCCCAACTCTTCCTCCCCGCCCCGTCTCCCCCGAACCTCTCTGCTTGACCCCCTTCAGGAGCGAGAAGAAGAGTTGTCAACGTTTCTCCTTCAGTCTGATGATGGCATCCTCTGTGAGGACTAGAGGGGATCCTCTGGCATTTCATCTGCACTCCTTTCAGGGTGGTCCTTTTGTCCTGGTATTTCTCTGTCATTGTGATCTGCACTCCTTTCAGGGTGCGCCTTTTGTCCTGGTATTCCTCTGTCATGGTGATCTGCACTCCTCTTCAGGGTTCCTTTTGTCCTGTATTTCTCTGTCATTGTGATCTGCACTCCTTTCAGGGTGTCCTTTTGTCCCTGGTATTTCTCTGTCATTGTG
>CM031609.1:10052821-10056190 GCA_018398815.1 Conus ventricosus | reverse complement strand
ATTGAATGCGAAGCATTTGGGGAATTGATTTGTTGATGACAGGGCTTGACCTTTCTCTGTTTCAGGACAGCTGGTCACATTATCCTGACACCAGCGAACCAGGGTGGTTTTCGGGGTAAACTATGGTCATATAAGCTGAAAAATTCCACATGAAATTTTCCAAGACCAATCCGAGTTCGAACCCGCGACCTTCTGGTTACGAGTCTAGTGCCCTAGCCACTAGGCTAACCCGGCCTAGCCATTGTAGGCCGACATAAATTTATTTTAAGCTGAACAGCCTTCTTATTATGATATGGTGTCAAAAGGAACGTAAATCATAAAAAGCACGACGCAATAAAAAATAAACTGAAGAAAAAGCATTAAAAAACTAATGTACATTTTATTGCTAACTGACAGGCCACCCTGTTTCTGCATAAAGCGTTGTGTAGGCCTTCAATGGCGCATTCTTCCCTATCTCTCTCAGAGTATATTAGGGTCTATAGGCATAATTATAAACATTAAAATGATGTGGTTTTAGATTGTTTGAATCGTTCATATAGGCCTACTCACTCTCTCTCTCTCTCTCTCTCTCTCTCTCTCTCTCTCTCTCTCTCTCTCTCTCTCTCTCTCTCTCACACACACACACACACACACACACACCACACACACACACACGCTCTCAAAACACACAAAGACACAAACGTACACATTTACACAGACGCAGTCATAATTGACTTACATACGCACACACGTTCATACTCTCACACTAGCCAATGGACAGTCTAGTAAACTATAACAATGATTTAATGGGGAAAAAACACGATACTTAACAAATCAAAGTATTCAAGTACTACAAAAGTTCTCTTGGCACAGAAAAAAAAGAACAAGCGTCCGACAATCAGCCAAGATCTTTGGTTATCTTCAAAACGTTTGCAGGGTTCCTTCCCCACTAAAAGTACAAATGGGATGCATAGGCTACTTTCATCTAGAAACCTGAAATCAAAATATTCCTCAGTAGGCCCTATATCCTCGGCTAAAATAACTAAACTCCTTTATTTTTATACAAAAGAAAAAAACCGTAAAATTATACCTAACAAAACATATGCTTAACACCCCATTGGAGTATAATGATATTGATCACACTGGACTATGCCCGGAATTCCATGCTCAGCAAACACTCTTTTCGAAGACACTGGCAACACTGGCGCTTGTTTTCTTTGCTATTGGTCTCAAAAGCAAAAAGCGTGAAAATGTGTCGATTACTGATAGAATGTATCTGAACGATTTTCCCTGGAAGTGGACCTGATCGTTCCTCATATCGATCAAATCGATCTGGCAGCGCTCATTTACTTTTTCTGACACAATCGGTTTTGGAGGCAACCTGTTGTCAAATCAAGGATATGTCCTGTGGTAGGCAGACGATTTTCTGAAAATGCCTTCTACATTCCTTTTAGATGCCTCAGCACAAGTCTTGTTCACTTGACGCCATGCTGATCTGGCTCCTGAGCCAAGGTTTTCCTGAAACGTCTACTTTGCAACTCTGGGAACACTGTGGTCGTCACAACTTCTTTCCATCAAAATACAACAAACCGTCAATAACTTTGAATTTATCACGGCGTTTTTTGAACTGGCAAACAGTGTTTTTCTGTAGTCGTGTCTGTTACGATTTTGTATATGGAATGTTCCTTCAGCAAGCTGTTTGAGAACAGCAGCCTTTACATCACTCGTTTCATGAAGATAGGGCATAAATCGCGATCTTTCGTCGTCCGTCTTGCTCTTGCTAAAATCAAAAAGAATCACTCCAGAAACGGACAATCTTCTTGACGTCATGAAGCCAGAGTCAACTGCACTCACGTGACAGTCTCTACCCTCTTCAAGCCCAAACAATTAAACAGGCTGCGAATGCAAGCGCTAGATAGTCAGTTCGGTCTGTTTTTACCTGACGATTTAAGAGTGTATTTTGGCATAAAAATGTACAGGCATAAAAATGAGTAGGCCTACCTCCTGTAACCCCGATTGTTTTTGTGCGCGTTGTATATTAGATGTTGCCTTTACAATACGTAGGCCTACGTGCGTTGCCAACTAGGCCTACCGGTTTTTTCTGTACATCCTATTTGATCTAGATCAAGATTCAATACACCACACACACACACACACACACACACACACACACAACACACACACACACACACACAACACACACCACAAGCACACGCGCACACACACGCGCGCGCGCACGCGCACACACAGACACACACACACACACACACACACACACACACACAACACACACACAACACACACACACACACACACACAGAAGGAGAGAGAGAGAGAGAGAGAGAGGAGAGAGAGAGGAGAGAGAGAAGAGAGAGGAGAGGATGAGAGAGAGAGAGAGAGAGAGAGAGAGAGAGAGAGAGGAGAGAAGGAGAGAGAGAGAAGAGAGAGAGAGAGGCACTATCATATTAAGGTCATATATTTACTAAGTCTCCTCTCCCTCCCCCCTCCCGCCCACACACACACACCACACAACACACACACACACACACACACACACACACACACACACACACACTCACACACACACACACACACACTCACACAAGAGAGAGAGAGAGAGAGAGAGAGAGGAGGAGAGAGAGAGGAGAGGAGGGAGAGAGAGAGAGAGAGAGAAACACTTCATATTACAGGTCATATATTTACTAGTCATTCACGTATGTATTTTCACTGCAGAAAATATCTCCACTCAGTGCCCGTACGGTCGCCGGCGACTTTATGGGCAACTGGCGACCGTACGGGCACCAGGGTCTTGCCCATATGGTCGCCGCGACTTTATGGGCCGACGACCATTATAGGCACCAACATGGTCCTTTTGTCCTGGTATTTCTCTGTCATTGTGATCTGCATCTCCTTTCAGTGTGGTCCTTTTGTCCGGGTATTTCTCTGTCATTGTGATCTGCACTCCTTTCAGGGTGGTCCTTTTGTCCTGGTATTTCTCTGTCATTGTCATCTACCATCTTTCAGGGTGGTCCTTTTGTCTTGGTATTTCTCTGTCATTGTGATCTGCCTTCCTTTCAGGGTGGTCCTTTTGTCCTGGTATTTGTCTGTCACTCGTGATCTGCACTCCTTTCAGGGTGGTTCTTTTGTCCTGGGTATTTCTCTGTCATTGTGATCTGCCTTCCTTTCAGGGTGGTTCTTTTGTCCTCGTATTTCTCTGTCATGGTGATCTGCCTTCCTTTCAGGGTGGTCCTTTTGTCCTGGTATTTCTCTGTCATGGTGATCTGCACTCCTTTCAGGGTGGTCCTTTTGTCCTGGTATTTCTCTGTCATTGTGATCTGCACTCCTTTCAGGGTGGTTCTTTTGTCCTGGTTTTCTCTGTCATTGTGATCT
>CM031609.1:10027821-10045321 GCA_018398815.1 Conus ventricosus | reverse complement strand
GCTGGTTTGACTGTGCAGCTCTGTCAGCAGACTTTATCTGAGTCTCTCTCTCTCTCTCTCTCTCTCTCTCTATATATATATATATATATAGAGAGAGAGAGAGAGAGAGAGAGAGAGAGAGAGAGATAAATATAAATATATAAATATATATATATATACATTATATACATATATATGCTGCCACGCTCTCCACGAGTTTCTTTCTACTATATACATATATACATATATATATATATATAGTAGAAAGAAACTCGTGGAGAGCGTGGCAGCAGAGAGTCCTCAGAAAAGAAGCCCCTTTAAGCAAGTGTTTCGGCCCTTATCTCCTGACACTCTAGGGGGGTTGGGCAACACCCGGTTCATGACTCGGATGTCCCTCTGCTGCCCCTTTTTTTCCCCCATCTTGGGACGAGATTCGAACCCATGACCCTCTGGACATGCTCATTTTCTACTTAATGACTCGCGCTTTAACCACTGAGCCACAGGGACACCTGATATTTGTAGGGAAATTAAGCCTTATGAAGTTCACTTTTGTTCCTCCTTGACCAGATCCAGCTTGAACACCTCTCTGCCGCTTCTGCCATTGCTTTCAGGGCTCTGGTTTTTTCCTTCCCTGCAACTGAGAGCTGTTTCATGAGGCTGTATGCGACGTGCCTACAAATCCCCTAGCTCCAATTTCTGCAGTGAGGACTTTGACCTGATGGCCTTCTCTCCTCAGGCTGTTTGCCAGATCAGCATACTTTTCAGTCTTGTAGATTTGAGCTGCCTCCATTCTGTTCTCATATGGCACTGTGAGCTCGATCATGATCAGCTGCTTGGTTGACTTAGAGTGGACTACTATATCTGGTCTCATGCCACTCTTGCTGATGATCTCTGGGTGACTCTTCCATTCTGGGAGGTCTGCAGTGCACTCCCAGTCATCTGCCCCATCCAGCAGACTCTGCCTGCATGTTTCGAGTGGCACTGTTGTTCTTGGCCATGATTTGCTGCCTCCTGCCGTGGAGAATGTTGCAGGTGCTTTTGGAGTCCTGATTCTCCCTTTTTTGGTGTTGGTACTAGCCCAGACTACTTGTACAATCTCTTTGAGCACTTGGTTGTGCCTCCATGTGTACCTTCCTTGAGCCAGGGCTACTTTACATGAGCTTAGAACATGCTCCACTATTTATTTTTCATGGCAGAGGGGGCATGCAGGATCGTCTGTTTTCCCCCACTTCACCAGGTTTGCATTTGAGGGCAGAAGGTCATATGCAGATCTGAGAATGAAGCTGATCCTGAGAGGGCCATGTGCCAAATGTCATTCCAAGTTAGACTTCTTTGGAGTGCATTCTCCCACGTTGTCCATTGCCCTTGCTGGCTCTGCTGGACTGCGTTTTGGAGTCTTTTTTGGTCTTCTTCTTTTCTCATCTCCTGAATCATCATGTCTCTTTTGGCTTTTCCTTTGGCCTTTGACCACCATTCAGTTTTGGTCACCCCAGTCCTTGTCTGTTGGTCTGTGTGTGTCCTGTTATTTCTCTGATCTTGAGACTTTCTTTTGCAGAATCCATCGCCTCTTGAACTTTCCATTTTCTGCCTGTCTTCAGCTGGGGCTTGATTGCTTCTACCACCTTGTCTCCTGAGTCCTCCAGCATGCTTTGAAGTCTGATCTTCCCTGCTTTGTATTCCTCCAGGATGGATTTCAGTGGTAGTTTGAGCTTTGCTTGGCGACAGTACAGCGCGATGTCAGTCAGACAGGGTGGGACACCAAGCCATTTCCTTGTGAACTTGTTGATTTTGGCTTCCATTGCTTCCACTGTGCTGGTGCAGATGTCGTATATCATCAGAGGCCATAGGAGCTTTGGTATCAGCATGAACTGCAGACACCAGACCTTGTATTTGCCAGGGAGCCCACACTGGACAATGGTCTCCAAGCCTTCTTCCGCCATCTGCTTGGTTTCTTTTGCTCTTTGTGTGTCTTTCAGCATATCATCATACCATCTTCCAAGGCTCTTGACTGGTTCTTCTGTGACTGTTGAAATGGCCTGGTTGGCAACACTGAAGACCACAGATTCGGCCACCATATATATAACTAATAAATTCCAAGGATAAGTACCGAGCACCATTCCAGCAACTTACAGAGCAGCTTGGTGTTGCAAAGACTGCAAGAAATATTGAATTATAAACAAAGCTTGCTCCTTTGTCTTAGATTGAAGAAATAGGTGGAGATAAGCATTCATATCTGCAGTGGCAGTTAATACTGCCTAACTAACAGTATGTGCTCAAGTGGGTGGATGGGGAAAAATAAAATAAATGCTTCTCAAAGTGAGCCTTCAGCAAGCTTATAATCTCCAATGGGGAGGAAACTCACTAACACATAACTCCTGGTCATATACCGATATTTCGAAACCTGGTTGTTTCTCCTCAGTGACAGCGGAAAGTGGTAATTTGACTCCTCTGCATTTTCAGTTTTAAGAAGAATGCTATCCCAGAAAAGGCTGGTGTGCAATACTGTAGTATGTTTGTTGAGGTTTCAAAAAACCAACCTGTGACATTCATTCATAAGCTCGGTTCATTTTTCATTAAGAAAATGACGCAATCGATACATGACGTCTATTCGCTCGGCGCTTGATTAATATTTCTATGTCCAAACGACAAAACTAATTGTTAGTTTTTGCTTTACGGCAGTACGTTTATAATTTCAAGCGTCATGCAGACTTGCATTTGTATTAATAATAAAATAATTTACAATTGTAGGGCATCGAAAACCGTCGTACTGACCAATCGCGACTGTCCAAGTGTCAGTAGTGTCTCTGTCCGCGCATGTGCGGTAGATAGTAGCCGTTGAATCCTACCATCTTGGACAGCCCGGAGGTCGTGGAATTGGCTCCGTAGAAAAGGTCTATTATCTGAAGAGCAAGTAACCTTTTGAAGACATCAGTCTAGGCGGACTGAAGGGGCACCACAGAGCATCGACAGCACCCGCAACTTTTTCGGGGAGAGTCTGAACGAGTCTCATCGTTCCGTGGGCGAGTCGAAAACTGTGGGCACTAAGGCTGCGTTGAGGTAAATAGGTCTAAATCATTGTTTTTCGTATAGAGCAACAGAATCTATTTCAACATAATCGCATTAAGGCACATTTACCAGTTCAATAATATTTTGTGCGCGCGATCATTTAATATGCTCTGAATTAAATATTTCAGGTTTACCGGTCAACACGTATGATTGATCGTAGAGCTGTCATCTTCATCTGTTTGCTCTCATCATATCGTGTTGCCATGTACTAATCCATATTATGTAAATTCTATTTCAGCTCACCGTTGTATGCAACCATATTTAGAAGATGTGATATTTGTGTGAATGCAGATTTATTATTTAAAGAATCGTAAACGAGTTCAAGTTATGAACGAAGCATTTTCGTGGATCTAAGTGATCTGTATAATATGAAGATTAACGCCATTTGATTTAATCCATTCAAGGATTAAATATAATTGTAATTCATCAAGCACTAAGCCTTGGCGAATAACTCAGTCAAGGCAGATTGGAATATTCGTATACATTTTTCCTTCTTTGTTGATGAGCTTCATCGTAAAGCGATTTTTGAAGGAAATCAATTGTAAATGATAGAGCAAGCTAGTGCAATTGTAAAGTGTGTTTAGAACGTGTGATGGATGGAATAGTGATGTGCCACCATAGTGCAAGATCTAAGACAATTGTTATCTTGCAGGTCTGGTTTCATCTTACACCCGTTTATTCCTACTCCTGTTTTACACCACTCCTCTTCATCTTCACTTCGGCACACGTCTTTATCCCGCTACATCCTTCGTCGGGAGGAACGTGCTGGTGTGTCGACCTTACCGAGATCTGGAAGAGAACTGTGAACGTCAGCGGAACTCCGGAACGCTACACAATTCCGTGAAGCTGAGTGACAATCACATAAACACATCCCTCCATATCCAAGCACGCCATAACACACTCAGACATTTTTCTTACATATATATCATCTTGTGCATGACTACATTTTTTTTGTGTGTATCCTCCGGAAGATATTTTTGTAGCACGAGCGGACAGTCTATATTCGTGCTACTGCAAGAAGTGAAGGGAAGAAGGACAGAGACTTTGTCGTTATTGGTGTATGTGCATGATCAATTTCTTTTATATGTAACTCATTTCATAGGGAACAAACCGACATCAACATACAAAGCAACCATAAGACATATTCACCGCAGATCATCATCATCTTTATTCATACTTAATTAATTTCAGTTGTTGAATCAAAGATCAAACCTCTTGATTACATCTGTGGAAAGAAAGTGAAGGGTGTGGACGAAAGCTTGACTTTCCTGCTACGGTCTATCGTTCTTGCCTGAGCATTCAACCATCATTTATGAATGGGGTCTTAATAAAAACGTCACACAACCAAAGGTGCCACCTAAGAAGCAAAAGAAAACCATGAAAGAGCAAAACAAGCTACATTTTCTTGTGAAAAGTAGAAAATATAAAAAGATAACCTCTTAAGACACAAGTGCTGAGGGCCAGTTCTTGGAATGAATCCGCAAGGGACTAAATTACAAAAAACTAATAAATTCCAAGGATAAGTACCGAGCACCATTCTAGCAACGTACAGAGCAGCTTGGTGTTGCAATGACTGCAAGAAATATTGAATAAATAGTAAATATGAAATCCTTCACTAGCACCCTATGGGAACCATTGTCTTCCACCCTGAAGACAGAACCATTCACATCGGACTGCTCCGGGGCCCTTTCGTCTGCTGATTCAGACTCGTCAGGGAGACACGCTAATTGTGTCTGTGCTCCTTTGGCACCAAATAATGAAGATATATTACAGTCTATAATTCTGTGGTGTTCTCACCAGTGAGGTTTTCAAAAACAGAATCTAACAGCACCGTCAAACAGCCAGTGAAGGGTGGAAAAAATAAAACGAAAAGAAACTGCGGTAAGGAAATAGTTTGCTAAAAAAAACACAAAAAAACATCATGTGAACAGTACTACGTGTAGGGAAAAACTTTGAGCCCATGTTTGAGGATCGGTTTAAGGATGTAAGGGAGGTCAAAAGGTGTCAAACTTCGAAACACTTCTACTGTTTGAAAAACCCATTCATTGTCAGTCACATAAGTGTTGACAGCAGCTAAAGGATCTCCTAAGGGACGCAATCGCACATTAATTGACCCAATAATAATCATGATATGTTAAACAATTTAGTAGGGGTGGAAAACAAGTGGAGGCCGACATATCCTTCGTAATTATATTGATAACTTGGCAAAGATTGATAAAAAAAAATTATTTAAAAAAAACAGACAGGAAGAATAGTGGAGTGGGGTCAGGGGGGTACAGAAAGAAATTGGAATGAAACATCCTGGCAATAGATTATAAATGTTATTCACTGGTAGTCCATGGGAGACCGCTGTTATCCGTATTGAAGACAGAACTCCCCCTATCGCCTTTCGCCTTTCGTCCGCTGATTCGGACTCGTCAGTGAGGCACGGCTCGTGTTGTGTGTGTGTGTGTGGGGTGTGTGTTTCCCTTGGCATCAAATGAAGTATACCATACTCTATAATTCTGTGGTGTTCTCACCCCCAAGGGTTCAAATTGGTGTTCTCATCACTAAAGGTTCACACACACACACACACACACACACACAAACACAGAGAGAGAGAGAGAGAGAGAGAGAGAAGAGAGAGAGAGAGAGAGAGAGAGAGAGAGAGAGAGAGAGAGAGAGAGAGAAAGAAAGAAAGACAAACTTTGATGTTTACTCCGCAAGAACAAGCATGAACATCATCTCTCTCTCTCTCTCTCTCTTCTCTCTCTCTCTCTCTCTCTCTCTCTCTCTCTCTCTCTCTCTCTATCGCTCTCTCTCTCTTCTCTCTCTCTCTCTCATACATGCCTATGTAGCACAGGAAACAGGGCGGGTTGGTAATCAGTCGTGCAGGTCAACTGAAATGCCTGACAGACTAAAATAAATGTGGGAAAAAGTTGGAAATAATAGGGAAGAGAGAGACAGAGAGAGAGAGAGAGAGAGAGGAGAGAGAAAAGAGAGAGAGAGAGAGAGATGGAGGGAAAGAGTGAGAGAGAGAGAGGAAGACAGACAGACAGACAGACAGACAGAAAGACAGACAGTCAGACAGAAACAGAGACAGAGACAGAGAAAGAGAGAGATTTTTTTGTCGACAGATCACCAGAAACCCAAATGCCCTTTGCAGCCAAATTCATTTTTTCAGTTCCGTGCAGTCCTTCTAAATGGGAAACACTCACATGAACTCACAGAATCTCCCATCCTGAAGGAAACCATTGTCTTAGCGTGGCCTGGACCCGTGTTTCAGAGCTATCAGGACCTCCACTTCAGCAGGTTCGGCAAACGGTAAAGGAATATGGCGGCCTTACTTCTAGCTCAGGGTCAGCCTAACTCGGAATGGCTCGGCATGCCTCGCGTGCTGCTTGGGCAATGGGTGGAACCAGGCGACTGCAGGCTGGACTCCGCATGTTATCTCCTGAATTCATGATGTGAGATTCTAGTAGTAAACACGTGGTGGCTGTTGGACTGAGAGCATGGCTGAACGAGCGGCGGCGAAGATCACAACATGGTTTTGGTAAACACGGCTTTGGTCAATGATGCAGCAAAGTGCGCGCAAAAGGCGAGCATTTGTCATTCATGTGATGTTGACCTTTTGTACGTAAGTGATAGATCTGGTGTCATCTTCTCAGCTGTCTACGATTCATCCAGGCGTGGGATGCTTTTCTCACGGCACTGGCTTGCACTTTTTGTACTCCCAGTTCTTATAGAACAGGAGTATTTCACAATGGGAACGAAGAAAGAAACGCTGTCTGTGTGTCTGTCTGTCTGTCTGTCCGTGGTCAAAATGTATTCCACTCACTCCAGACAAAACGTCTGGGCCGATCTTTCTGAAAATTTGTAGGTATGTTCATTATGGGTCATGGATGATGTGCGATGTTTTATTTTACCAGAATAGCCGTTACTGACTGCTATAACGGCCCAAAACGGTTTTTCTTCTTTATAGAATATCTCAGTGACAAAATACATTATAACGCATGTTTGATTTTGATGTCAAATACATTATGAGGCATGTTTGATTGTGACGTTTTTCAGGAAGATAAACTGGAGTACGTTTATATGCGTTACATCTTGGGGTTTTTTTTCCACGTCAAGCTCGTTGGCAAGGAGCTTTCCATGTGTGCAAATTTGAAAAGATTTGTTGTGCCTGAGAACAGCTTCTTCTGAAGGGCACCAACTGCCCACACTTGAATCATCCTCTGTCTGGAACCTCTTGGCTGTTGTTCCTGCCATCTGAAATGACCTCAGCTGACACGCGGGAATGGAACGTGGTGACGTTTGGCCCACCTGAGGCCCACCTCAGACGCAGGGCCACGGTCTGGCAGAGCACGGAAGAAGTCAATGGAGATGCAACTGCTTGGGCCAAAAGCCGACCAGGCTCAAAGTGACCGTGTAAATGACCTCCCTAGACCTGTACTGAGAAACAACACACATGGCTGCAGAAACACGCAACGTAGCTGGCCCTCGCTGGTTCGGTTTACAGTTAATTGCTCTGAGATCTTCAGACGAAAGCGTCAGGGAGCAGACAAAACCTTCTCTACGACAACGTGACGTGTCAAAAGAAAAAAAGAAGAAAAGTGTTTGAGAAGCGAAATTTGATCCCAAATTGCCAGCGGAACATCAAATCATCCAGACAAAACATCCGTTTCTTGCGCTGCAATTTAGAGAACAAGAAGTTCCGTCCGAAGCGAATGTTCTTGCTGCGTGTGACAGACTGAAGAAAACTTTGGGGAACTATATAAGCAGTCTTCGTGGTGGCATGAAGTGCATGCACATTGTGAGAACACTGTCAGAACACTGACGCAATATCCAGCCCCTGGAACGATAGAACATGGCCCATTGGCGACACAGAATCTGTGCTACAGAACGTAAGTCATGTGTGTTTTCAAATGTCAGATCCGTCAGACGAGTTGTAAGATTTGCTACAAACGTCAGAGATGGGCCAGTCATAAATTTAACGTAACACTTGACTACACACACACTCACATATACACACAACGCGCGCGGGCACGCACGCACGCACACGCACACGCACACGCACACACACACACACACACACACACACACGTCATTGTTTTAAAGACAAGAACCTAATGAGAAGGGGACAGAATGCGGCCTGTCCACCTACGTAGTGTGTCCTTCCTCCTGCGAAGGAAGAATGCAGTGGCCACTCTCGTGATGATGACCTGCTCCTCGTGTGGGGAGAAGCCTTAAGTGACTGTAAGCTTCCAGGACTTCTGTAGCATGTCCTTTTTTCAGAACTGCATGGTTCCAAAGCAGTAGTCTGTCTGACCTGAGCCTTTACAGATTTATGACACACTGCACCCAAGGTGTTCAACACCTGATCAGATCAATCGACAGCAGCGCAGATGGACTTTTTTTATGTCTCATCTTCTGCGCCACCTCAGAGGCAGTGCACCCACGCTGCTCACTCCGACACCACGTCCACAGCCACAGCCCGGTCAGCCCCGCCGGAGCCCCGGCACCAGCAATCCACAGGGAGCAATCAATGTCAAGTCATCTAGAGGCACCCCACCGGAGGAGACACTGCACTGCTGCCGAGTCACATCGGCGGTTTTCAGTGGCGCCTGTTCTGATCCAACATACGCAGGACACCATCTGCTAAGCCCCTACTGACGATAATAATTGCTTAGTCGTGGAGCCGACGTGAGTGAGCTCTCCCTCTCGAGGGCGCCACCACGTCCGTCCAACGACAACCCCCATGGACTCGCCGACAACGGTGACCCCGACAGAATCAAACCAAGGCCAAAGACGCGGAGAGAGCATCAAAACTGAGGTCACCATAAGAGCAGGGCATGAAGGGCCACAGAATTTGAGACTTTTTTATGCTGATCGATGAGAATGAGGATGATAAAGATGATGCTACGGATTTCCGTTCCGATCTGAGACTGCATGACAGGGTTGTACTCTATGCTTCCTTTCATAATATATCCCGGCGTCAACCAGGCCCGAGAGATACAGACACCTGCAGTGTTGGTCAGGAAATTTGAGCAACACTCTCAGAGACGTATCCATTAAGAGGATGAAATTCGACTGTGTGGTCCCAGTCTTCCCAATTGAGGCTGAGCAAACTCAACACTGTGTAGAAGCCGGCCAGGGCAAAAAATATCCCACATGACTCTGATGGGAATCGATCCCACGACCTCCCAGCCGGGAGTCCGCGACGCTAACCACTTCGCCACGGCGGGTGGTAGTGAAAATGGACTTTGTATCAGCTTCAGCGTAACCACCATTTCCCTGTGGTTTCCATCGCCCTCACCTCCAATTCAGGACATGCTAGCAGGCGTACAAGGGAGGCACGTGGGAAGGTCCGAATAGTGCCCTATTCCCCAATACATCCTATCCCAATCAATAAGAAAAAAACCTGCATGCAGGACCCCCAGACTGGCTGTCCATTAATTTTTGAGAAAACCGGGACGAATGTATTGCACATCACAGGGTGGAATAGGCTGTCAATCCACATATAGTCTGAACATAATATACTGCATATCACAGGGTGGAATAGGCTGTCAATCCACATATAGTCTGAACATAATATACTGCATAACACAGGATAGAATCGGCTGTGAATCCACATATAGTCTGAACACAATACACTGCATATTGCAGGATGGAATTGGCTGTCAGTCCACATATAGTCTGAACATAACATACTGCACATCACAGGATGGAATTGGCTGTCAATCCACATATAGTCTGAATAATATACTGCATATCACAGGATGGAATCGGCTGTCAATCCACATATAGTCTAAAACATAACATACTGCATATCACAGGATGGAATGGGCTGTCAATCCACATATAGTCTGAACATAATATACTGCATATCACAGGATGGAATCGGCTGTCAATCCACATATAGTCTAAACTAATATACTGCATATCAACAGGATGGAATCGGCTGTCAATCCACATATAGTCTAAACATAATATACTGCATATCACAGGATGGAATCGGCTGTCAATCCACATATAGTCTAAACATAATATACTGCATATCACAGGATGGAATCGGCTGTCAATCCACATATAGTCTAAACATAATATACTGCATATCACAGGATGGAATCGCTGTCAATCCACATGCAGTCTGAACATGATGGTGTTCCAGAAGACCTGCTTCAGGGGATACAAACGAAGGATCAGGGGATGATCACGGCTGCTGTTCCATTGCAAAGTAGCGGGCCCTTCCTCAGTGTGTGGGTCAAGCAAACAGATCAAGAGCGTCCATATTTGGTTTGAAGTGCACCCCGGGGAGAGCAATCGGGGTATTGACAGTCTGAATTCCAGGCGCACCGTTCCACACTCTTGGTTTGGCATTTTTTCCCCTCCGATTGAACTGTCAAGTCGACGTTGCTTTGAATGGGCCCACCAGGGACATTTGTCCCGTAAAATGGCGGGGTCACTTTCGCTGAGCGCGAGCTTCGACACAGATTACCTCCCTTGCATTAACTATCGAGGGAAAGGCTCCACTTTCAGACAAGGGTCCGCGATGAAGATGTCCATTGGAATGTTCTGATAACCAGAGAGCACACCTGGGACATTTCTATCTAGTTTCAACAAAGGTGTATGCTAAACAGGCTGATCTTCTTCAGCAGCGAACAGAATTCAAAGTAACTAAACACTAGACAGTAAACAAGTGGGGTATGTTTTGCTCCCATAAGGAAACCTAACACAGAGTAACTTTTATTCAAGACTGGCACAGCCTTTTAAACTTGAATAAAGTCAGACAAAATACATAGACGAACAATCTAATAGTGGGGAAAAACAAGCGCAGGCCAACAACTGAACTGTCTGGCAAAGATTTGGACTTGAGGGGAGGGAGAGGGAGAGGGGGAGTTTGAAGATGGAGAAATTGGGAAAAGGAAATTAAAAAAAATGTTACAGATATGAAAACTCTTCACTAGCTGCATAAGGGAACCATCGCAATCCCTTTTGAAGGCGATATATTTGTATTGCCTGCTCCGAGGCCTTTCGCCCGCTGGATCGGGACTCATCAGGGAGACACGGCTGGTTGTGTCTGCGCTCCCGGCGTCAAATAGAGACACACCACAGTCCATAATACTGTGGTGTTCTCACCACCATGGGTGCAAAAAAGAATCCAATTTCCTTTTCCCAGTTTCTCCATCTTCAAACTCCCCTCTCCTCTCCCCTCCCCTCCAGTCCAAATCTTTGCCAGACAGTTCAGTTGTTGGCCTGCGCTTGTTTTTCCCCCACTATTAGATTGTTCGTCTATGTATTTTGTCTGACTTTATTCAAGACAAAAGGCAGAGATGGAAAAGGCTCGTGGATGACCTATGCTCCACTAGGAGCCAACGGGAATAAGTAAGTAAGTTATTCAAGTTTAAAAGGCTGTGCCAGTCTTGAATAAAAGTTACTCTGTGTTAGGTTTCCTTATGGGAGCAAAACATACCCCACTTGTTTACTGTCTATCGTTTACTGTTCCCTACCTCATTTCATTTCCGATTTTGCTTTGATTAAATTGAGGTTATTTGTATTTGTTTCTGTCCGTCTGTGTGTTTGTCTTTTGATCTCCCTTGCATCTTTGGTGGATCCTCAGGGGTAGGCTCAAAGACTGTCCCCTACATTTGATATTATTTGCATAATGTCTTTAGTTTTACAACAACTTTTTTCCTCCCCACACTTTCGTTTGGTTGCATTTACTACTCTTCGCTGGCTGCTCTGGGGGTGCTATTGGATTCTTTTTGCACCCATGGTGGTGAGAAAAACCACAGTATTATGGACTGTGGTGTGTCTCTATTGACGCCGGGAGCGCAGACACAACCAGCCGTGTCTCCCTGATGAGTCCCGATCCAGCGGGCGAAAGGCCTCGGAGCAGGCAATACAAATATATCTGCCTTCGAAAGGGATTGCGATCGTTCCCTTATGCAGCTAGTGAAGAGTTTTCATATCTGTAACATTTTTGTTTTTTTTTTAATTTCCTTTTCCCAGTTTCTCCCATCTTCAAACTCCCCTCTCCTCTCCCCTCCCCTCAAGTCCAAATCTTTGCCAGACAGTTCAGTTGTTGGCCTGCGTTTGTTTTTCCCCCACTATTAGATTGATCGTCTATGTATTTTGTCTGACTTTATTCAAGTTTAAAAGGCTGTGCCAGTCTTGAATAAAAGTTACTCTGTGTTAGGTTTCCTTATGGGAGCAAAACATACCCCACGTGTTTACTGTTTATCGTTTACTGTTCCCTACCTCATTTCATTTCCGATTTAACTAAACACTGTTTTCTTTGACCATGCGTTTACTCCATTGTGTAGACGAAACAAATTCAAGGGACAGAACCTCTCCTACTCCGCCCCCCCCCCCCCCCCCCCCCCCCGGTCTTCTCTTCCCTCACCCCTACCCTCTCCGACATGGAGTGATTACGTCGTTTTATTTTCTTTTGAATCAGCTCTTAAGTTCCACATCAAACAAAATGACGTCACGATGAGAGAATGTTGCGTTTGCGTCAATGCCACCAAAAAAAAAAGTCTTTAAAGTTTGGCGCCTTTGTGGTTTAAATTTTGATGCCTTACCAACCCCAAACAAGAAAAGCAATCGCCTGTATGACTCAGATGTATGACAAAACAACAAGCACAGGGCAAAGGTACAGCCACAGCTACGTAGATCTCGTTTGCCCGATGTAGGATAATCGTCTCCTTACTGGACGAATTACATTGTTTTCTCAGAACGGTCTGTTATCTTGAGTGCAGTGCTTTTAGCTCTATGCATATTCATAATGCCCATGATGACGAAAGCTTCCACCCAGCCTCTCCATATTCCTCTCCCATCTCAAAGGCTTCACTCTTCACTCACTCTCTCCCTTGACCGGATGGTCGCGGGGGAGACATGATGGACGTCTTGCGGGCCAGAGAGCGCCAGCCAGGTCTGTCTTCTGCCGCTCTGATCAGGGAGGGGCTGTCCATTCGGGTCCACTCTTTGATGTTATCCATCCAGTTCTTTGCTGGTCGTCCGCGTCTGCGGCCACCTTCCAATGTTCCTTGCAGCACTGTCTTGGGTAGGCTGTTGTGGCGAGTGACGTGACCAAACCATGTCAACTTCCTCCTTTTCACAAGCACTAGGAGGGTTCCTGCGGGCCTGCCCGTGATGTTAATTGGGCACGAACGAAGTCGTTGGTCTTGTGGTCTTTCCAGGAGATCCCTAGCATGCGTCTGTAGCACTTGGTCTCAAACGTTTAGACTCTTCTGGTCGTCTCAGCTGTCATGGTCCAGCTCTCGCAGCCATAGAGAAGGATGGACAGAACCAGGGCTTTGTATAGTGTGATCTTTGTTGGGAGCTGATGTCTTTGCTGCTCCAGATCTATCAAGTTTTGCCATGTGGATGTTGCGATGGCGAGCCTGGTCTTGATTTCGATGGTGGAGCGTCCGTCCTTGGTGAGTGTGGCGCCGAGGTATTTAAAAGCGTCCACCTCTTCGAGCTGTTGGCCGTTCATGGTGATCCGTGCAGGCGGTGTTGTTTGCGCTGTTGACCATGACTTTGCTCTTTTGCAGCTGACCTCCATGCCATATGCCTTTGATGTGTCTGCCAGTCTGTTGGTGAGACCTTGCAGTTCGCTGTTGCTGCTCCCCATCAGGTCGATATCATCGGCGAAACGTAGGTTGTTGATCGTTCGCCCACCGATGGAGACTGTGGACTCAAAATCATGTAGAGTCTCTTTCATGATGTTTTCCAGATAGAGATTGAACAGCACCGGAGAGAGTAGGCATCCTTGACGGACACCGACCGTTGTCTTGAAGTACTTTCCGATGTTGTTGTTTGAGGAGGAACCGCACTACTGGCAGAGTTGTACAGGTACTGGATGGTTTGGATTAGTCCCTCCCTCGATGCCAAAGCCTCTCAAAACATGCCACAGTCCTTCGTGCCACACTCTGTCAAAGGCTGGCTGTCTGCAAAAAGCTCGCTGGCTGTTATATTTCTTGTATAGCAACCAACATGAGGTTGCTGATAAAGAAACATGTTTTCTCACATATGATAGGAAAGAAAAATGAAAAACTTTTTTTTATAAGACATGGAACAGTACATAGTGAAAAACAAAGTAGGGTAACTAATTAAGGTAGGGAAAGAAAAAAAAACGGTTTTGTTTTGTTTTTTTTTGCAAAATCAATCCTTGTCATGTCACGTCTTTGACTGAGGGACATCCAGCCAGCTGACCCAGAAAGATCTCTCTCAGCTGCCAAGTGTGGTGCTGCTTTTGATAGAGTTCTGAAAGAGCAGACCCACTCGCTTTGATAATGGACTACTTCTGATCTTTTATACTCCGCCAATTCACCCAGCATGCCACCCATCTTTCCCCATCTCCCACCACGTGACCCATTTCTCCTCTCCCTGAGTGTTCTCTCTCTCTCTCTCCTCTCTCTCTCTCGGGGGGGTCACTTCCGGCACGCAGAGTGTCAACATCAACAGTAAAGTGCTCTGGATTCAAAGTGAAACTGTGAGGTGTACAGTTATTTTTTGTGAAGTGTCACTGGCTAGCAATATCATGCCTGCGATACCTTTTCTTTTCGTGTTGTCGTGGTGGGTTTGTGTCAGTTTTTCTTGATTTTATGGATCGGCGTATTTTGAAAAAGGCCGCGTTATTCTAATAGGACATTGAGGATTTGTACGTGGCAAGGCGGTGTCACCGTAGGTTTGCTCCTCTCTCTGTTATACTACGGACGTTTACTTCAACGCTGTGGTGATGTTGAGCTGAACCCCGGACCTGTTAACTGGCAGCAAAGCAACCGACCTGAGGCAGACCAGACTGAGGGGCGCCAGCGGTGGTTCACCGGCATCCACCTCCTCTCCCTCCCGTTCAGCTACAGAACCCAGTCTTCGTGATGTGCTTTCTTCCATCAGAACCTTAACTGTAAGTTCGATGAGATGAAAGTTGATATGAGGGAGATGAAAGACATGTATGCTGGACTGCATGAGATGTTATATCTTTGAAAAATGAGGTCAGTGATCTCAGACGTGAAAACGAAAATTTGAAGGCACAGAATGACAGTCTGATTGGAGAATGTTGAAACTGGAACAAAAGACGGACGATTTAGAATGTCGTTCAAAGAGAACAATGTTATATTTCATGGCATTACAAGGAGATCGGGAAACCAAACAGGATTGTGAGGGCCTTGTGCATGATTTGTTAACTGACAAATTAGAACTGCCAAGAGACATACAATTTGACAGGCTCCACAGGTTAAACGGGAAACCGGACTCTCCGATTATTGGCTGTTGCACTTTCTTTAAGGACAAGGAGGCCATTCTTGGTGCCAGGCATAGGTTGAGGGTACCAAGGTATTTGTCGGAGAAGAATTCTCTCCCGGCGAGTGAGAAAATACGCAAGAAACTTGTCCCTCACCTGAAAGCTGCCAAAAAAGAAAATAAAAAGGTGTCAATGATTTTGATCACCTGGTTATCGAAGGGAAAAAGTATTACTTGGACCAGGACAGTAATCATGACAACTTCAACCTAGGGATATGGCCGGCCTGTTAAAATAACATCAAACAATATGATTCGTTAAATATTTACATAAATCTCAACGTAGAGGGGAAGGAAAAAACTGTATCACACGTTTAAAAAGAGAAGGTAAGGATGGCACATCACGTGCAGCTTGGGTTTGGAGCAGTGACACGCTGTGTCAACGCTCCCCGTCAACTGTCAAGTTCACGACAGAAATCGCTCGTGCAAGTGCCGTTGAACCGGACACATTCGGATGCTTCCCACTGGGGTGATAAACGTGTACCTGATGACACACCAAATGTTATTCATGCACATGATGAAAGAATGGATGAAAGTGTGTCTCCATCTGTGATTTGATAAATGTTTTCCTCCTGAATTGTGTGTGCATAATGAAAGAGCGGATGAAACAATCTATCCTGTTCATTGAATACATTGTTTATCTTGTCAAGGTCCCGCACAAAATGGATTGGTGGAAAATGTTTTATCTCTTATGACAAATGATCATATTCTTCAGATGTTGATACAGGCAATGGAAGAATGAATGAAAGAAGTATAGAGATGCTTTAACCTTTTCATCAGTTGAATCATTTCCCTCTAAACTTAGAACTCAAAATAATGCAGAGAATGAGAATATGAATGAAAATGGTTTCGTTTCATCGTCAAATGGGGGTTTTTTCCTCTAAAATGTTTTGACATAATCGGAACGAAAGTGGTAATTTGTTATCTCCAACACTGAATGAAAGTGTCCCATTCGAAGTTTGGTGAACATGGTTTAAGAAACGACGGAAATGATTATGTCTTATGGGGAACAATCGTTCTTCTGGTTGTATTGATTTTCACAACCAAGCTTTATCCAATTGTCTTCATCAAATGAAGAGGTTAATGTAGAGTCTGATAATAAGGAGAGAGAGCAATATTGAAGGATCAAGATAATTTACAAAAAGCGTCTACGGTGCGAGCTTGGCTGGTACGAATGGAAATCATGTATCATTTTGCATTGGAATGTGAATGGCTTGCTTTCTAATTATCTGATAAAACGTTTATTTCGTATATAACGTCTTTTGATTTTGTTGTTTAGTAGAAACTTTTGTTGAACATTTACATTCAATGTATTCAGCAATTATAAAGTCTTCTGTAAACACAGCCGTTCAGTTTACGAAACACGGACGAAGATCGGGAGGAGTTGTATGTCTTATCAAAATGGAATTTGTACCTTTTGTACAAGCGTTACCGATTGATCTAAACAATACCATTATGTTCAATTATTTCTAAAGATGTCTTTGGTCTTACAAAGAATGTTCTTTATGTATGTACATACGTACCTCCAGAAAATTCACCATACTATGCTTTTATATGGTATTGATAATGGATTAATGATTTGGAAAACTGTCTCTCTGATGTTATGCTCAGTATGCCTGATACATATGTACTTCTGGCTGGAGACCTAAATAGCAGAATTTCTAAACATTTGTCAGGAATTTCCAACCCAAAATTGTCCTTTTAGTTTGCATAACGAACCCTCATAAACAGATGTTCAGAAGACAAGATATTAAACAGGTATGGTAAGCTCTTGTTAAACATGTGTACTGTGTTAGATTTGTGCGTTTTAAATGGTGTGTGCGACGGCGACCGTCAAGGTCGTTTCACACATACATTTCAGAGTCAGGGAACAGTGTGAATGATTATTTTATAACTTCCTATGACATGTTTAATGCTATTAATATATCGTGCAGTCTTTGTGTGAATGAACGAATTGAGTCTGACCATCTGCCTCTAGTATCCATTTAAATTCACTTTTATAAAGTAAGTGATGGAAAAGGCATAAAGAAAAACATACAAGTTAAGAGAAGTATAAATGGCAAGATGAATATGCTGATACTTTCTGTGATCTAATGAATAGTCAACATGCTTTGTCAATGCTGGAGAATGCAGTAACTCTGATCGATGATGACATTAACGCCGCTTTGAA
>CM031609.1:10012821-10015321 GCA_018398815.1 Conus ventricosus | reverse complement strand
TGTGTGTGGTGTGTGTGTGTGTGGTGTGTGTGTGTGTGTGTGTTTGGAGGGTAGGGAGCAGATGAGTTAATGTCGCAGAGGCTGACTAGAAGAAGGGATGAGGAAGGAGGAGGCACAGCGAGTGCTGAGGTGGGTGTAGCTTTGTGGCTGTCTTCACAGTTACTTATACGCTGGCGCTGAAAACCCCCTTCTTGACAGAAGTGGACATGACACACTGGGATGGTACAGTCATCTCTGATGAAGCTCACAGTCTGTAACATGACAGTGTGATGATGATTGTCGCACAGCCGCCAAAAGAACTCCAGAAGTGACTGACCTGGGAAACATCATGTTAACTTCTACCGAGACGATTTTCGTGAATGAATTTTTCATTTCTCGGGAACACCCTGTCTTATCTGAATGCATTTATAAGTAAGAGAGAAAAGAAAGAAAAAGATGGGCAAACGCCGCGTTGGATTACTCGGTGTGGTGCCTTTTGATGCCATTTCCAAATCAAAGTGTCGATGTCGCTCTGTGGGCACCACTGTCTCCAGTTCTAGACCTTGTCGTGCTGCTGGAGGTTAGGCTTGAAGTCGGTTTCCTCACAACCACTCCCTGACTACAACCACACACAGTTCCAGGGATGTTGCCAGTAGAGTTAGAGTTCCAGGTTTGAGTTGGCACCTTGGGCAAGAAAGAAGAATATACCCGTTGAGAGGTTGTAGTTCGGGCACACCCGTCCCCGGGTAGATCAGCAATATTTCCAGTCATCTGAACACCGTTCCACTCAGCTCACATAGCCTTGGCCTTGCAGGAACCCAAACTGGCTCTTATGATTTCTGAGATATTCCATAAAGAAAACTGCCATGGGCTGTTAGTAACGGCTATAACGGTTCCATAACACATCGGGCATCATCCGTGACCCACAATGAACATACCTACAAATATTCAGAAAGATCGGTCAAGTACTTTCTGAGATATTCCATAAAAAAGAAAAACCGTTATGGGCCGTTATAGCCGTTAGTAACGGCTATAACGGTAAAATATCATATCGGGCATCATCCGTGACCCATAGTGAACATACCTACAAATGTTCAGAAAGATCAGCCGAGTACTTTCTAAGATATTCCATAAAGAAGAAAAACGTTATGGGCCGTTATAGCCATAAGTTACGGCTATAACGGTAAAAGAAAACATTGGGCATGATCCGTGACCCCTAATGAACATACCACAAGTTTTCCGAGAGATCGGCCAAGTACTTTCTGAGATATTCCATAAAAAAGAAAAACCGTCATGGGCCGTTATGGCCGTTGTAACGGCTATAACGGTAAAATAACACATCGGGCATGATCCATGACCCATAATGAGCATACCTACAAACTTTCAAAAAGATCGGCCCAGTAATTTTGTCTAGAGCGAGTGGGACACATTTGGACCGCGGACGGACACACACACACACACACACACACACACACACACACACACACACACACACACACACACACACACACACACACACACACACACAGCATTTCTTCGTTCCCATTGTAACGTACTCCCTGTTCTTTAATAACTGGGAGACAAAACGTTTGAGGTGTTGAAAGGAGTGTTTTTCTGAATTATTATATTACTTTTAGCAATATATTGGGTGTCTGCTGTCCATACAAAAAACAAAAAATATGTTGGGGTAATATAATCAAATTATTTGGCACAATTTGGGTCGTAATTTGAAATTGAGAGAAAAATATAAAGAAATCACACACAAAAATGGCGACATCATTTTTTGGTAAGTTAAATCAGCCAAGTACTTTCTGAGATATTTTTGGTAAGTTAAATCCTTCCAGAACACAGTCCAACCAGTGGCCAAAAATTAACATTTGAAACCAACGGGAAAACACTGGCCCCCCTACTATATCCAAAACTAGACAGGCCAAAATGCTCCCCCCCCCCCCCCTCCTCCTGCCCTCTGTGCATTTACTCTAATAATGTCTCTGCTTTAGGAGAAGAAGACAGGAGGCCAGCATTGATTGACGAGGCGGTCACACGCTACATTGACTGTTTTATTATAAGTGACATAACGTGATCTCTGCTCTTCTCTCTTCATTAAAACAGGCAGGAAATGATCGGTTCATCTCGTGAAATTAAACTTCAGTCGAAAATAAAATTCAGACATTTGAGCAGATAGTTACAGAGTTCATAGAAGACTGAGGCTTTGTTTATTGAACTGTCATCCAGACACCTGTGGACCGATTTGAATGCTCTGGTACCGTACATTCAACTTTAACAGTTTTCACTGGAATTATTAGAGTGTCTTTTTCCGTTTTGTATTTCAGGCTATAAACATGTCACGTGACCAGCCACATCTCCACATCATGATGGTCAGACTGTTTGCTGATGGCACACTGAAGCACCGTGCTGACGTCATCCAAAACCTATAGTGCGTTCACAGCACTGCCTTGAATGTGTTTTCTTTTCAATTCAGACAAATATAGAGAACTTTTTGTTTGATATGTTTCATCTC
>CM031609.1:9992821-10007821 GCA_018398815.1 Conus ventricosus | reverse complement strand
ATAAGGATTGCATACGTTGAAAAATCGTGACTGTGAAGGGTCTTAAAATTTTTTAACCGTTTTTTAAATTTATCAAGGTTATATTAGCGGGTACACCCTTCCCCATACAACAAGTTTTGACGAATATTGGCACGTGTAGAAAACGTTTATGGCATAGTATGTACTTTTTCGATTGGCAATTTCCGCTTAATCCCACACTTCGTGCATATTTAAGGTTCTTTTTGGTGCGTCAAATAGTTTCCAAAATAAGCTACAATCAATACTGTTAAGTTTTCTTAAAGATTTCAAAATTTCCATGACGCCTTTTTTGCCTTTCTGCAAATTCTTCCATGATAATTCAGACTAGTTTTGTTGAAAAAAACATTCCCAATTATTATAAAGTTGACTATATTAACTTCTGCATTTCCATAAAACCATTTTTCATTCACAGAAAATGACCACCCATTTGAATACCAATATTTGTTTTATTTAATTACCGTCAAACCTAAGCGATCTGTCGTGTTTCAAATTTCTAAGGGTTTTGTAATCCTATAACAGTCCCAGAAAGAAGAATAACATCATCAGCAAAGATAATAAAAACAATTCGATAGCTCCGGGAATCAACTGAATACCATGTTTACCATTTCTTGATAATTCTACTGCTAATTCGTTTATGAAGAAGGAAACAACAGGGGACTTAGGAACATCCTTGCTTTAACAACCTTTTGGGGCATTGGAAATAATCTGAATACACGCGCCTTTTCACACGGACACACCCCCAAAGCAACGAGTTATAAACACCTCTAACAGCCGGTGAAAAGTTTGCCAATCACACTACTTTTTACGCAATACATTCCACAACACAATTTCGATTAACCGAATCGAAGGCCTCCTAAAATCTACAAAAGCTCATATTAGTTTTCTTCTTGCCAAGTAAGTATTTTTTTTCACAATGAATATAACGTGAATATATGATCCGTCGTGCTATAATTAGCTCTAAAACCTGCTTTTCTTCCGTTATCTTTCCTTTATTTTCAGCCCATTTTGTCAATCGTCTGTTCAGAATACAAGTATAGACTTTACTTAGAATACTAGTAAGGAAAAACTCCACGATAGTTTTCAGGGTCGTTAATATCTCCTTTCTTGTGTATTGGAATGATTATAGATTTTGGGCCACATCCAACGGAAATTTCCATATTGAAAAAATTGGTTAAATAGTTGAATAAGAAAATCAATTACTTGCCTCATTAGCATGTTTCAACATTTCCTCCAACAATTTTGTCCGTCCTGCGCTTTTTTTCCCCGATTTTAGATGTTTAATACCGCCCAAAAACCTCTTCTTTACTTATAGGATATTTAAAAAATGGTTCAACTTCTCTTCCTCTTCCCCTAAGTTTTCTTCTTGAATTATATCACTGACTGATTCATGGAAAAAAATTAAAGAAATGATTATGCCAAATTTTTGAATAGAGATTTTGTTATATATAAGACGTTTTTTATTAACCGATCTTATAATTGACCAAAATGCCCTCGAATCATTTACTGAGTCTCTCAACTTCTGTAACCTGTTTTCTTCAAACTCTGTTTTTTTGAATTTTTTTAAAATTGACATATTCTCTTTGTGATGTCACATAGCTTCTCTTTTTTCTTTCTTATCTTTAGCCGTTTTACATCTTTGAAATCTCTTGATAACCTTTTGACCTCCTGCTTTTTTGTTCACAATCCGCAAACAAACCAGTCATTATGCTTCTTCTACTCCATCCCACTGTTCGCAACCATGCACGCCGCACTCCACACAAACATTATGAACTGGTTTAACCCCTCATCAACATTAGTAGATATGTCTGGAGGCTTTCTGGACACTGTCTTGAAATGCGTCACTGTCAAGCTCATTCTTGTATACATTAACATTTTCCTCTGACCAAATTATTTTTTCTTCTCCCTGTTGACTCTCATCCCCGATCTTACTACATTACCCCACATTCTCCATGACACTTCCCGTGTGTGTGCCACGAATCTACACAATCACCAACATGTAAATCAACACTCGACAATAAATCACCATGGATCAAAAAATAATCGATCACGCTGCATCCATTGGGGGACACAAAGTATACTCTCCTTCATTATCACCATCACAGAAACCATTCGAATAATCAGATCAAAAAGAAACAGAAATCTAATAATGATTTACCAAAATTATTAACAAGGGCATCTTTGGGAAAAACGTGAAGAATTTTCTTCATCCATTTCAACACACTCCCCTCCCACTCAAAAGTTAACCATACTTTCGTAATCAGTTGTTTCTGGCCTGTTTTGCATTAAGATCCCCCATAATCATAAAATAAACTTCAAACTTTTTTCAAAATGTTGTAACAATGTTTCTTCTAAAATTATAATACACCCTTTTAACCCTTTCTCACTGTACAAAGGGCCTCCTTCCGGGAAACCCCATAGCAGGGAATTAAAACAAAATCTTTATCTGTTCCAAATACATTCCTTGTAACTTAATGGCAATAGCATTATCACAAATCTAACTTATTTCAGTTACATTCTTTTCTAGTTGCTTATTTACTAACATAATACTCCTCCGGAATTCCTGCCATGAAAAAGAAACTTTTTTGCTGGCGCATGAAACTTTAAGTAATTCGTAAACACGCTACTAAAATCAAAAGAAAGATCAAAAATGTTTCGGGAGACAAACAAAGTCAAACATATTCACATAATTAACAAAAGAAACATCTTTTAATTTGCTTACAAATTCTCAACATTATAATTCAAAAACGTCCACTGGTTTGGATGGTCGAGCCTGTCCTATGGCTTTTTTGAAAAGTTTGAACGTAAATTCCCTCCCTTCTTCCACTACCCCCCTGACCCCCACCCTTCGTTGAAACTGTTGGGGCCTTGCGGGGGTGGTTACCAATACGCATGCAAGCCCCTCTGCCTGCCTGGCACAAGTCCGCTACAAGCTGCACGTGCGTCACTGCCACGATTACCCCCCGTGTCACGGCACGGGAATCCCCGCCGCCACTGGCTGACGCATGTTGTCCACCGTCCCTGTCGTTGCCTTTGAACACCTGTCCTCCGCCCTCACTGCTACTGTCACGCCGCCTCACCTGGGTGGCACGCATTTCCACGGGGTAGGGGGAGGGGGGACTGCCGCGACCTTCTCGTGCTGCATGGAGGTGTTGTCCCCGGCGGCAGGGGACGCCTGTCGTTGATCGGTGGGGACGGTACACACCCCTCTCTCGTACTCGGGTGACACGTTGCGGGTGTTCCCGTGCACTCACTACTCCGGGAACTTCGGGCATATGTGCGGGAGTCTGGAAGTATGGGGCCAACAACAAGCTTTCCTTTCGAAAAGAATGCCCTTTCCCTTCCTTTCTGGCACTGGCGACCCATCTGGGCCTGCCTCGGTCAATCGTTGGGAACCTTCACCCCCCGTTCCCTCAATTTTTGTCTCGTTCAACTGTCGAGATGAATCGACCATTTTGTCTTTCCAATCTACTGAACTTGACGATCATTGGGGTGGGCTGGCCGTCACGTGCATGACCTGTCCGTTTGCTCGTGCAATGTGGGCGTCAGTCCAGTGCTTAGATCGTCAACACTATTTAGAATGCTGACTACTCACTGGGACACATATCAAATGTTTCATTGGGGTGCACTTGAGGATCCCAAAGAAAAAGTAGATTGTCCCTCCGAGAATAATCTTCCATCTGTCCGTGTCAAACTTTAGTTTGTCAACGTCTTGTCTCATTGTCGTAATTGTTTTTGGAAAGTTGATAAATTCTTTTTCCCTTCATCTGACACTGCAAACAGTTTTTGAATTTCCACTGTCATATCTGTCACTGTCTCTATCAAATGTCTGTAATCCTTTTTAGTCTGTCACATCGTCGATTAATCTTTTCGCATTGATGTTTTACTTCACTCGGGTCGTCTTTGTTTGAGGTGAGAGAGAGAGAGAGAGAGAGAGAGGACAGACAGACAGATAGACAGACAGACAGACAGAGACAGAGAGAAAGAGAGAGAGAGAGAGGAGAGAGGAGAAGGAGAGGGGAGAGAGAGAAAAGACAAAAAGAGAGAGACAGAGAGAGAGACAGAGAGAGAGAAAGAGAGAGAGAGAGAGACAAAAAGGGGAGACAGAGAGAGGGGACAGAGACAGAGAGAGAGAGAGAGGCTGACAGACAGCCAGCCGAGGGGACAGGTGGACAACACGCACAGACACACACACACACACACCACACACAACACACACACACACACACACACCCCACACACACAATACACACTATCTGTGTGTGTGTGTGTGTGTGTGTGTGTGTTGCGTGCGTGCGTGCGTGCGTGCGTGCGTGCGCGGCGCGTGCGTGCGTGCGTGCGTGCGTGGTGCGTGTGTATGTGTGTGTGTGTGTGTGTGTGTGTTTGTGTGTGTGTGTGTAGAGAGAGAGAGAGAGAGAGAGTGTGTGTGTGTGTGTGTGTGTGTGTGTGTGTTGTGTGTGTGTGTGTGTGTGTGTGTGTGTGTGTGTGTGTGTTGTGTGTGTGTGTGTTTTGTGTGTGTGTGTGTGTGTTGCGTTGTTTGTACATATGTGTGCGCGTTGTCAGGATGCTTGTAAATAAAAATTTCCCTTTTTTTCTATTGATGAGATCGGGGACTGTGCCACAGTATAAGATGAACTAAGGACAACCATGGGGCATTGACTGGGAATAAGGGGACTTGCCAGCAAGGGACAGAGGACAGTGGTGAGGGTGGGAGAGGGAGAGGGAAAAGTAAAAGAGAGGAGAAAAGAGAGGGAGAGAGAGGAGAGAGAAGACAGACAGACAGACAGACGACGGGACAGACAGACAGCACAGACAGACAGACGGACATTGAGAGTGAGGCGAGAGAAGAGAGAGAAAGAGGACGATGATACTGCTGCTGCTGCTGATAATGATGATGATGATGATGGATGTGATGATGATGATGATGATGATGGATGATGATGATGATGATGATGATAACGACGAAAGTTGGTTTCCTCATTATAAAAAGAAACGGCGTCAGGTGTGCCATTCTTCAGAATCTAATATGTAAATCCCAGTAAATATGATGCCTTTGCCAGCTGTGCAACTGACTCTAATATGTAAATGCCAGTAAATATGATGCCTTTGCCAGCTGTGCAACTGAAATCTCAGCTTTCAAAACCAGTTGGGTAGTTGCAGGCTATTGTGTCCTGCCGTCGGTCTCAGTACATTGGAACCAGAACACCAGCCATCTGTTGCAGGCTATGATGTCCTGCCGTCAGTCTCTATACAGTAGAACCAGAACACCAGCCATCTGATGCAGGCTATGATGTCCTGCTGTCAGTCTCTATACAGTGGAACCAGATGAACCAGAACACCAGCCATCTGTTGCAGGCTATGATGTCTGCCGTCAGTCTCTATACAGTGGAACCAGAACACCCGCCATCTGTTGCAGGCTATTGTGTCCTGCCGTCAGTCTCTATACATTGGAACCAGATGAACCAGAACACCAGCCATCTGTTGCAGGCTATGGTGTCCTGCCGTCAGTCTCTATACAGTGGAACGAAAACACCAGCCATCTGTTGCAGGCTATGATGTCCTGCCGTCAGTCTCTATACAGTGGAACCAGAACACCAGCCATCTGTTGCAGGCTATGGTGTCCTGCCGTCAGTCTCTATACAGTGGAATCAGAACACCAGCCATCTGTTGCAGGCTATGATGTCCTGCCGTCAGTCTCTATACAGTAGAACCAGATGAACCAGAACACCAGCCATCTGTTGCAGGCTATGATGTCCTGCCGTCAATCTCTATACAGTGGAACCAGATGAACCAGAAACACCAGCCATCTTGCTTTCCCTGTCACTTCAGTTCTGTACATGGTCTTGCTTTTACAGCCCGGCCGACCACGGAAACCCTAGGATGGCTGAGACACCAATCTGTCTTCCACTGAAATTAGTTGAAGTGATGCGCCTCACTGTCAATGTAGTCATTTTCCTCATGATATTGACTAGTCTATCTTCGATTAAAATCAGCGAATGTTATGATAATCCTTGCTAACAAAAAAAACCCCAATGCGTTACCATATGGTATCAGTTATTCTGATTGTCTTCGACTAAAATCAGCTGGTGAAGTCACATTCCTTGCTGTCAATACAGCATGTTAGTATATGATATTAGTCAGTCCACTGTCCACTGAAATGACTTTACAAAGGATTTGTCGGAGCATCCAGCAATGGTCTTGTAAAGCAGCTCTGGTAAGAGGAGGCTAAGTGGTCTAAAGCCTTAGATTAGGATACTGGTCCATTACCTCTGTCATATTCTTACATCAGGATATCAGTCCACTACCTCTGTCATATTCTTTGCTCAGGATGTCGGTTCGTGACCTCTGTCATTTTCTTACATCAGGATATGTCCACTACTGCCTCTGTCATGTTCTTTGCTCAGGATATTGGTTCATGACCTCTGTCATATTCTTGCATCAGGATATCAGTCCACTACCAGGTCTGTCATATTCTTTGCTCAGGATATCGGTTCATGACCTCTGTCATATTCTTACAGCAGGATATCAGTCTACTACCTCTGTCATGTTCTTTGCTCAGGATCTCGGTTCATAACCTCAGATATATTCCTAGACCAGGAAAATAGGTCCATTACCTCAACATACTATGACAGCTCATAGCCTTTGCGTCTGACTTTCCCATAGAAAAATTTAGAAAGAGAGTTTGTTAGTTACGGCCAATGACATTGACAAACAAAGCACATGACAAGACATTGCCATAAGTGAAATAGCATGATAGCATTGGCATTATCATGCCAATGCTATCATGCTATTTCACTTATGGCAATGAACAACATCCTATAGCACTGTTTGTCCCACTTAAGACAATGACCAATTATCCATTATTCATCATCCCCATTTTTTTATTTTTTTTCCAACCGGCATTCCTACATAAATGCCACGACATCATTTCACTTATTACAACTTCCACCCCCTACAGTACTGTAGATCTCATCACAGCTATCAACATCCATCAGTCACTGATCATTTCCTTTACTCCCCCACTGGCATAATATCACACTTACTAATGCACTCTCCTACTCCTTTTACAAAAGTGACCATCATCCTACACCACTGTGACCATACCTACGCCTTTACCATCATCATCATCCACCCATCTTTAAACACCTGCCCCATTCCCCCACCGCCACTTTACACCATGCCACAACATCATCCAACTTATACAACAATTATCATCATCCTACAGTATCTCCAATGAAACATGACCATCACCCCACCAGTCATCTACCCCAAACCCCCTCCACCCACTTTCTCAACCTGCAATATTATACCAATGCCACCTTATTATTCCACTTACCTCAGTGACTATCATCCTACAGTATCATTGATCTCACCCATGCAGTGAGCATCACCCACAGGTCATTGGTATTTTCCTATGTCCCCCCCACCTTGCACCATTGCACCATCACCACTGCATTTTTTCCACTTGTATAACAATGGTCACCACCCTGTGGTACTACTTATTTAAAATTATTACCATTTATCAGTCACTGAAAATACTCCCATCCAGTGAACACCTTCATACTGCACTATATGGAAATGAAGAAGCCAACTAACTGACAAAGGAAGGAGGACAGCAGCCCCAACTGTAAAAGGTAGTCTCCTTGGAATAAATCTAAAAATATTTCCAAGGAGACAAATAGGAAGATGACTTGAACAGCACCCAGACTTCAACAAGAGGGATGCATACTACCGGATGCCCCGATCAGACCAAGTGAACATTGTTGGACTGAAGATAAGGCTCCCCTGACCTCAACATCACAGGTCCACTATACTCCACACCTGTGAGTCTTTCAAACTATCAATGCAGTGCAGCCCAAGAGACAGCGGAGCATTCCCAGCTAGGCCCAAAGTGGAAACCGGGCCTGCCAACTCACCAATGAGTGCAAAATCCTACTGACCACTGGAGGGTCTTCACCATACAGCAACCTCTGTCAATACCTCCAGGATTCCTACCGAAGTAAACGAAGAAGAAGACCACCATTGTGATACTGAGAACTGGGCACTCCAGACTGTGACATCACATCTCTGCAATACTCCACCCTGGCGGGTCTTCCATTTATCCATGCAGCCCCAATGACGGTGGAACAGTCCCAACAACCCCAAAAGAACAATCCTGGCCTGCCAACACACCGTAGTGCAAAACTTTATTGCCACTGGAGGGCCCACCCTACAGAAGCCCCTTTCCAGTACTCCCATTTTCCTGCCTAAGGGAACGGAGAAGAAACTCTTCCCCACACTACCGTTGATCTATAGATCATCACCCCCATGGGTTTGATGTAATTTAAATTTTTTTTTTATTTTTTTTTTTTTATTTTATGTGTGTGTGTGTGTGGGTGTGTGTGTGTGTGTGTTGTGTGGGGGGTGTGTGTGGTGTGTGTGTTGTGTGTGGTGTGTGGTGTGTGTGTTAAAGAGTTTTAGTGTGTGTGAAATATGTGTGTGAAAAATTTCCCAGTTTAAACTATTATGATCAAATGTCTTAAATCACCCGAAAATTGTTTACTGTGGCCCCCCCCCCACCCCCACCCCTTTGTTGTGTGTTTGTGTTGTTGTGTGTGTGTGTGGTGTGTGTGTGGTGTGTGGTGTGTGGTGTGTGTGTGTGTGTGTGTGTGTGTGTGTGGTGTGTGTGTGGTGTGTGTGTGTGAACCATGATACCCCGTTTTTCATTGTATGCTTCTTCTTCAAAAACATCGCATATTTTATGCCCAAAACTTATTTCCCTGTTCAATTAACATATCCAAGTATTATTTACTTTTTTTTTTAAAAAAACACCTTTATATGAACCTCCCAACCTCCCCCCCCCCCACCCAACCCCGGTGGAGAAGGATATGAGTTCTCTTCTTTCCCCCCCCCCCCCCCCCCCCCCCCCCCCCCCCCCCCCCCCCGACACACACAAAACACATTACCTTCCTCCCCCCCCCCCCCAATCATACCTTATCACCCATTTATCTTCCATCCCTTCCCTCCCTTATTAACATTACCCACACGCCTTTCACAACTACCCATGCATAACTACCACCACCTCTTTCATCACCCAGCGAAATCATTTATTTTATTCACCTAAACCTTTTTTTTCCCCAGTCCCCCCCCCCTCCCCCTTACCATTATTATGAATCCACCATTACCACAACAATCACAAAGATATCACACCACCCCACTAAACTAGAAAACAACCTATCGTATCACACACACACCCTCCCCCTCCCCCACGCAACCCCCCCCCCCCTCCATTTCCTCTCCCATAATCCCCCTTGTCATTTCCGCCTAGCAGCTATTCTCCCCACCACATGGACAACAACAGATGAGTCATTTTTCGTTCTTTGTTTGTACTGTCCTAAATGTTAAATGTTATTTATTTTTTTGCCTGAAGAAGACCCAAGAGGTTGAAATGCATCGTGTCTTGTCATGTGCTTTGTTTGTCAATGTCATTGGCGGTAACTAACAAACTCTCTTTCTAAATTTTGCTTCGTTCGCCGCCGTCAGTCACTTCATTTTGAAACTTTCCCATAGAAGACTGAACATGCAGGCGCAATGAAAACAATCATTAAGAATGCCAGATGAAGACTTCTGCATGCAGACTGCAATACCATCATTTGACCATTTGGTTTGACAGTAAAACACGTGTAAATCTTGGAAAGCATTTCAGTTTCATTGTATTAACACAGTCACATTCCTAAGAAAGTAAATAATTCAAAGTGCTAACCACATCATTTGTTCGAATTAATTTTTCTACTTGCAAAGTGAAGCGACTGCGTGCTGAATTCTAAACAATTTTTTAAAGTATTTCTAAGGCTCCGCCGAAAAACGTAGACAAAGCTATCACGACACAAAGCACGACGCGTTTCGACCTCTTAGGTCTTCTTCAGGTAAGATACACAACACTCAGGACAACGAAAATGAACGAGCAATCACTGATCTTCATCCAGTTTGGCGCAAGATGGGCGTTGAATGAAAACGAGGCTGATCAGCGCCCATTCACTCGTGTTTTATCTAGTTCGTGTTTTCTCCACGTTTTTCGGCGGAGCCTTAAAAATACTTTTTCAAAATTTGTTTTTTCTTCGTTTGTAATGTTGAACATTCTACACTTTGAATTGACATACTTATAACATTCTTTTTGGCATGAGTGAAAGTGGGTGGGTGGGGGTGGGGGGGGGGTAGGGGGGGTAAGGGGGGGGGGGTGTAGATTGTCGACGTGTGGATGTGCCACTAGCTGATCAGCCAGGGTAGGAGTAACATCACAGACGGCCTGTCTTGCCCTGCTGTCTGCATTCCATAGACACCGACCTGCCTCTGTGTCCTCCACCCTCACCCCACCCCCTCCCGCCCTCTCTCTCTCTCTCTCTCTCTCTCTCTCTCTCTCTCTCTCTCTCCTCTCTCTCTCTCCACTAAACCATCCGCAGCAGAATCGAACACAAAGGATTTGGTTCAATTAGAAGAGTGCCGACAGAGAAGGCTTTTTTCACATCCTCATGAGTCCCGTTCATTCAGAGCACCAACACAACAGAGTGCTTGTTCTCCAGTGCCCCACACCCGGCCAGAACTCTGTCCTTGACCTGAGGACTGCTGAAGAGGGCCATGATGGGGTGTGGACCCTGACTGTGAGCTCCCTCAGTGTCGTCATAGACCCCAGTCCCCAGCTCTTCTCTCCACAGGAACTGGTGATGGTAGGGTGTAGAGACACATGACAGTCTTCTCTCCACAGGAACTGGTGATGGTAGGGTGTAGAGACACATGACAGTCTTCTCTCCACAGGAACTGGTGATGGTAGGGTGTAGACACTGACATGAGTCTTCTCTCCACAGGAACTGGTGATGGTAGGGTGTAGAGACACATAACAGTCCTCTCTCCACAGGAACTGGTGATGGTAGGGTGTAGACACTGACATGACAGTCGTCATAAACGCTTCACGGGAGTTTCTGTGCGTACGGTTCAGACCTTTTCTACCCGATGTGATCATTGCATTTCTGAAACAAACAAAAAAAGTGTTTCTTTAGCCTGAGAGTTTGTAGAAAAGTTCGATCCAGTCTCCTTTATAGCATTTTCAACAGGTTTAAAATGAGCGGGCTAAAGGCTCATTGATGTCAATTTTCTTTAGCAAAATAGAAAAACAAACCTGTCTTGATGTTGAGCCCATGTCAGCCCGAATACGACTCTCCACGCCTGTTCGGCTGGGTTATGACCAGCATGATGTCAACTGGAATTTCTCACATCTTCTCCATGTTTGACAGTCTACTCTAGCAGTTAGGGATGCCATCAAAACGACACAGTTACGTGTATTCATCCGTTCTGAATCGATGACCTTCTTCTCCAGCCTGTCACCACTATTTTTTTCTTTTATTTCTTTTTTCCTCTCGCCACCTCAGAAGAATCGTCCTGCATCTTTTGCATTCTTTAATGCTTACTGTCCATGTTACTGTCCTGTCCCCAGTACTCTGGTGCTGGCATCTGTTGCATTCTTCAATGCTTACTGTCCATGTGGCTGTCCCCAGTACTCTGGTGCTGACATCTGTTGCATTCTTCAATGCTTACTGTCCATGTGGCTGTCCTGTCCCCAGTACTCTGGTGCTGACATCTGTTGCATTCTTCAATGCTTACTGTCCATGTGGCTGTCCTGTCCCCAGTACTCTGGTGCTGGCATCTGTTGCATTCTTCAATGCTTACTGTCCATGTGGCTGTCCCCAGTACTCTGGTGCTGGCATCTGTTGCATTCTTCAATGCTTACTGTCCATGTGGCTGTCCTGTCCCCAGTACTCTGGTGCTGGCAAGAGAATGTAAATATACGGGTTCAAGCTCACCCTATCTTATCTTGCACGAAAACCCCCCTTTTCACATCCAAGTCACGTCCATCTCATGTCAGTTTTGGTCAAAATTAACACCTGTTTTACAACCAAACTTAACACCTCAAAACCTCTAAAAATCGACGTAATTAGTACGTGCAAGATAAGATTTGGTGATCGTGAACAAAGATATTTACATTCTCTCCCAGGACATAAAAATTAAGGGTTTACAGTACGCCTGTCTACTTCCAATGCTATTAACGTCCGCGGGACTGAGCCCTTGCTACTTTTCTAGTATGCTCTTCTACTTCTAGCTCTATTAATAAATCAGAACAAACAACTGGCTTTCCATCTTGATTAGTTATTTTTACATCCAATGAATTTATATCTACGCTAATTAATTCTTTAAATTGGTTGTCTCCGTCAAACGTATATAACTGATAATAGCAAAACCCCGCCCTAGTTGGTAGCAAAACCTTTAGAACTGTAGACGGATAGCCAGCAAACAAATTTGCACATGTTCTTAACTCTTGTAAATGGACATACAACATTGGGTTCACAAAAAAATCAGAAGGTTTATTGCCTTTAAATTGATAAACATCTTCTCTTGTACTAAATCTATAATCTTTGTCACTGCTGTGAAAGCCTAAGATTTTAGCTAGCCCTTTAGGAAAAGTATACTCTCTTCTTTCTTCTAGTGGAAAATTCATAGTAATTCTAAGGTTTGCCTCGTTAATTGTTAACAATATATTATATTCGCTAAGTACTTCTTTTAAAGAACAAAAGTTGTAGTAGCCATCAGGTATTTTTACATGAGCTATTTGATTGCCCACCTCGTTACTAATCCAGTTATTCTGAGCCTTTTCAGATATGTTAACCCACATAACTTTAAACCCAATTTCTCTAAGGGCAACCCTATAATTACCACGCCTATTGTCAATTGGGTGTGTTAAGAAGACACGTTTGTTTTGTTGGTTTATATAGATGCGCATCTTTTTTATAACTATTTTAAAAACTATTTAAAAAATGGAACCTTTTAAATATAACGAAAGTGCCGCCTACAATGTAGGAGCGTTTTATAATCCCAAATCGTTAGACTTCAGCAATCTAACCATTGCAGTAGATGAATATAATGGCTTCCAAGTCAGGCTTGTAAACCTTCTAACTAAATATTTAAATCCGCCAATAAAGAGTGACAGAGTGCCATTAGCATGGTCATCTCGCCCTATGGCTTTTTTCCAGAATCAGTTAAATTTTGCTATTTACTGCGCAACTACTGGCTGCGGTGTTTCATATGCAAACCATTTAAACCATCCCAATCTTTTAGTAAGGGCAGTATATAACTTTCATGTTTATTACCAGTACAGACAATACTAACTGAACTACCAAGTGCCCCTCCCCAGCGACAACGCGTTTAATCCATTTAAAAGCCAATGGACAATAATGCATATGAAAGAATCTGCAACGAATTTAACATTAATCCTTCAACTGACTTTAGACAAAAGTTAGACCGCAATCATGGGCTAGGTACATTGTATTTGTGGGGCGAACGTAGAGAATATACTTATGACTACTGGCTGGCCACACCTCTTTTCAACCAGACAAACAAGTTCGATTGGGATCCATAGAACAAAAACATCCTAATGCTTGGGCAACATTTATCTTAGATGAAAGTAAAGGCCTAACAATGCCAGGAGTGCAAGGACTCAATGGCTCCATAAGGGCATATGTTTGGTGCCTATAAGGAGCACAAGCACAGACTAAGTCTAGCATAGTAGATCAATCTACAGGCTTTGATGCCAGAAAACAATTTCTAGCCAATTTTAGAAGATGCTATTAACTCAGCTGTTGATTTGCCTGCCAGCATACAAAGGTATCAAGACGTTCTTGCACATGCTAGGTCAAAGGTTGACTTTGTTGTAGGCCATGGATTATACATGCTACCCTCTGACCTTAGACTACAGATTGGCATGATACAGAATTATAACAATGAAATCCTCATAGCTGGAGACGACCAAAGCTTAGGACACAATCAAGGCTTAAACACAAGGCCTGCTCCATCCATTAAAAAAAAGCACCTAGCCCTGAAGAAAGCGATCCAGTTATAAGCGCCCCACAGCCAGAAAGCAGCCCAGAAAGCACGCCACCTGTTGATCTGCCTCGCACTGACAGTCATTACTAGCGAAAGAACAGCCCTTGTTGTATTTTTAACTTTTACTGGATTAGCCATACTTTATTTCACTAAAAATTAATCCAGCAGCTAGCACTCCTAACGTCCATAGATGGTCAGCCATATAACCAGCCACCTTGCCTATAGTAGACAAAACCCAACTAACAACACTGCCTATTATGCCAGGCAGAGCATCAAGCGCTTTGGCGGCTAACTTCTTTAATAGGTTTGCTAGATGATGCAATTGTTTTCTAATCCAACTTTTACCAGGCTGAGGTGTTGGGGGCGCTACAGGCCTGTTGGTGCACTGCCGGTTTTAAAGCTAAACGAGTGTAGAGATAGCAAACCCAACAGCCGTTAATATGCTAACTATTGTAATCCCCTGTTCCTGAACAGTGTCCTTATTCTTTCAGCTAGCGTAGTGTTTTCATAAAGTATTCTGTTTATAGTTTCTCTTATTCTGCTTGTTTGCGATGCTAGCTGCGCTCTGTTAGTAGACATCACTTCTAACCTAGCCGTCCTTGTGTAGCATTAAATCCTGTATTTTCTGCTGTATTCTAGCCTTTTCTTCTAACCCTAAATTGTTATCATCTGCATCCGCCAGTTTATTTTTTTTCTTCTTCTATCTCTCTATCTAACTCACTAAGTTTTGCCAAATTGTTTTCTAGTTCGCCCTTATTGACTTTAGACGATCATTAAGTCCCAGGATTTCACGCATAGGCAATGGAGAAATCGTCAATTGTTTCTAATGTTTTTCTGACTGTTTCCTCATTAAAACTCGTCTCAATTTCTGTTGCTGCATCATTTATTCTTGGTCCTAAATCTTGAAAAGGGGTCATTTCATTTCAGATCGTGTTGGCAACTCTTGCCCCAAGTTCTGTAAAAGACTAACAGCCTCAGGCCTTAAATATAAAATGTTTAATCGCCTTTGGTCAGCAACAGGGATCCTCTGTCTAATTGTGTTTAGTTTAAAAACTTAGTTGGGTCTGGCTTTGTAGT
>CM031609.1:9988165-9992721 GCA_018398815.1 Conus ventricosus | reverse complement strand
AAAATTTTAACTACTAAAAAAGTATTTAAAAAACACAGTTGTTGTTTAACTTTAAAATATTCGCTTGAATAAAAAACAATTTAATAACAGCCCAATTTATGAAAACCCATAAATTTATAAAGCTTTCAGTTTGCACAGTAGAAAGAAACTTGTGGAGAGCGTGGCAGCAGAGAGTCCTCAGAAGAGAAGCCCCCTTCAAGCAAGTGTTTCGGCCCTTATCTCCTGACACTCTAGGGGGGTTGGGCCACACCCGGTTCATGACTCCGGATGTCCCTCTGCTGCCCCTTTTTTTTTTTTCCGCATCTTGGGACGAGCCATGGCTGGGATTCGAACCCATGACCCTCTGGACATGCTCATTTTCTACTTAATGACTCGCGCTTTAACCACTGAGCCACAGGGACACCTGATATTTGTAGGGAAATTAAGCCTTATGAAGTTCACTTTTGTTCCTCCTTGACCAGATCCAGCTTGAACACCTCTCTGCCGCTTCTGCCATTGCTTCAGGGCTCTGGTTTTTTCCTTCCCTGCAACTGAGAGCTGTTTCATGAGGCTGTATGCAGACGTTCCTACAAATCCCCTAGCTCCAATTTCTGCAGTGAGGACTTTGCCCTGATAGCCTTCTCTCTTCAGGTTGTTTGCCAGATCAGCATACTTTTCAGTCTTGTAGATTTGAGCTGCCTCCATTCTGTTCTCATATGGAACCGTGAGCTCGATCATGATCAGCTGCTTGGTTGACTTAGAGTGGACTACTATGTCTGGTCTCATGCCACTCTTGCTGATGATCTCTGGGTGACTCTTCCATTCTGGGAGGTCTGCAGTGCACTCCCATTTCATCTGCCCCATCCAGCAGACTCTGCCTGCTTTGTTTCGAGTGGCACTGTTGTTCTTGGCCATGATTTGCTGCCTCCTGCCGTGAAGAATGTTGCGGGTGCTTTTGGAGTCCTGATTCTCCCTTTTGTGGTGTTGGTACTAGCCCAGACTACTTGTACAATTTCTTGAGCACTTGGTTGTGCCTCCATGTGTACCTTCCTTGAGCCAGGGCTACTTTACATGAGCTTAGAACATGCTCCACTGTTTGTTTTTTATGGCAGAGGGGGCATGCAGGATCGTCTGTTTTCCCCCACTTCACCAGGTTTGCATTTGAGGGCAGAAGGTCATATGCAGATCTGAGAATGAAGCTGATCCTGAGAGGGCCATGTGCCAAATGTCATTCCAAGTTAGACTTCTTTGGAGTGCATTCTCCCACGTTGTCCATTGCCCTTGCTGGCTCTGCTGGACTGCTTTTTGGAGTCTTTTTGGTCTTCTTCTTTTCTCATCTCCTGAATCATCTGTCTCTTTTGGCTTTTCCTTTGGCCTTGACCACCATTCAGTTTTGGTCACCCCCAGTCCTTGTCTGTTGGTCGTGTGTGTCCTGTTATTTCTCTGATCTTGAGACTTTCTTTTGCAGAATCCATCGCCTCTTGAACTTCCATTTTCTGCCTGTCTTCAGCTGGGGCTTGATTGCTTCTACCACCTTGTCTCCTGAGTTTCCCCCAGCATGCTTTGAAGTCTGATCTTCCCTGCTTTGTATTCCTCCAGGATGGATTTCAGTGGTAGTTTGAGCTTTGCTTGGCGACAGTACAGCGCGATGTCAGTCAGACAGGGTGGGACACCAAGCCATTTCCTTGTGAAACTTGTTGATTTTGGCTTCCATTGCCTCCACTGTGTGGTGCAGATGTCGTATATCATCAGAGGCCATAGGATGCTTTGGTATCAGCATGAACTGCAGACACCAGACCTTGTATTTGCCAGGGAGCCCACACTGGTCAATGGTCTCCAAGCCTTCTTCCGACATCTGCTTGGTTTCTTTTGCTCTTTGTGTGTCTTTCAGCGTATCATCATACCATCTTCCAAGGCTCTTGACTGGTTTCTTCTGTGACTGTTGGAATGGCCTGGTTGGCAACACTGAAGACCACAGATTCGGCCACTTTCCTTCCTCAGTGAGAGACTCCGTGATTTCTTTGGCTTGAACTTCATTCTGGATGAGGCAACTATGTCGTCCAGCCTCTCCAGCACATGACGTGTCTCGTCTTCTCTGGATGAAATCACTGTAGTGTCATCCATGAAGCCTTGAGGGAGGCATCTTGTATCCATCGCCAAGGTCTGTTTGTCTTGCGTTGTTTGTTGCTGCTTTCAAGATGAGTTCCATTGCCAGCACGAACAGTATCGGGGAAATTGCACAGCCCATTGCAATGCCCACTTCAAGTTGATCCAATCAGTTGTGTACTCCTTGGTAGAGAACCGCATTGAGAAGCCATTGAAGTACTTCTTGAGCATGTCCGGATGTTTTTGGCACATGGTACATCTCAAGAGCCAACTGTATCATCTCATGGGGCACAGATCCATATGCGTTTGCCAGATCAAGCCACACTACGTCCAGGTCTCTCTTTTCTGTTTTGCTTTTTGGATTGCGTCCCAGATCATTGTGGCGTGTTCTACACAGCCAGCCACGCCTGGGATGCCACCTTTCTGGACTGACACATCCAAGTACTTGTTTTCCATCAGGTACTTGGTCAGCCTTGCTGCCATGACAGAGAAGAAGATTTTTCCCTTCGACGTTCAGTAGTGGATATGGCCTGAACTGGCTGATGTCACTTGAGTTTTGCCTTTGGGGATGTACACACCATCTGCCGTCATCCACTGGCCGCTGATCTTCTGGTTTCTCCAAGCCGATCGCAGCAGCCTGTGGAGCCACTCCAGCACCTTGGGACATTTCTTGTAAAGCTGGTAAGGTATTCCGTTTGGCCCTGGTGATGATTTGGCTCTGGCTTTGTCGACCACCTTCTTGATTTCCGCCAACGTTGGAGGCTTGCCATTGAACTGTTCCTCAGGTTGGTTGGCCACACCAGACCTTGAATGTCGAGTGGTGCTTTGCTCTGTGAGTCAGAGTATGTTTTCCTCAGATGCTGCTCAAGAACTCCTTTGTCCACACTTAGGGTCCCAGATTTTGGCTGCTCAAACAGTGTTCTGGCAAACTGGAAGGGGTCTCTGAGAAGCGCTCTTGTGTCTTCTTCTTTTTGCTCTTCCTCTTCCTCGCAGATTCCGCTTTGCTGAGGGCGCTGTGTTTTTCTTTCAGGTCTTCCCACAGTTTTTCCAAGCCTTGTTTTTTCAGCTGGCAGTGCGGTCTTCATTTGCTTCTTGAGGTTGTTCTTTTGGATTCTGATCTTGTCCATCTTTTCTTGGCGTCTGGATTTCTTTGGAGGTGTTTTCTCTTTGGTAGTTTTGCTCCATAGGCGTCTCTACATGTGGCATACACAATGTCCCCATATGTGGCTAGTTTGTGTTCCAGGGTGCTTTTTCCCTATCAGTGCATCGAGTCTTTGGACGATTTTTGCATCCAGTTTCTCCCAATCTTCAGTTTCGTTTGCTCGTGGCAGGTTGAGTTTCAGGCACCTGGCATCGAGGGCCTGTGCAAATTCCTCATCCGAACCAACAGCGTGGATGTCCTTGGCACTGTGGTTTAAATCCTGGCCTGGTCTTCTGACGTCTTATCTGCTGATGCATGCGCTGCTGCTCATTCAGGTGAGTCCACACATCCCATCTTTGTTCTGTGGATCTTCATGCCACGGGTGGTAGCGAAACGCTTTCCACAGACACATGGATATTCCATTTGGTCCATGTTCATAGTCCGTTTGGGATTTGCAGTCGTGATTGTTGAGCACCGATGGATTCATCATTCTCTCCCCCTTTCGGTGAATCCTGGGAGCATCTTTTCCTTTTATTTTAGTGCCACATGTTGAAGGCAAAGTGGGGAGCCAGCCCACAGAGCCCTTGGTTCTGGTCTTTCCCAGTGTCCTCCGGTCTTTCCGGACGTCCTCCGGCCTATTCCCGGAAGTCAATGGTTTACCCATGCACAGTATATATATTAATCCAAAAAGTGTAAAGTCGGGAATATGCCTGCAGTGGTTTAGTACTTGTTTGTGTGGTTCTGAAAGTCTAAATTTGGAGCCCTTCTCTGCCCTCTAGTGACTCTTCCCATTTTCGTGTTTCGTCTAGGTCACTGGCGCGGCTATAAACGCCCGCAAACCACAATGTGTTGCCTGGGTCACTGGCGCGGCTATAAACGCCCGCAAACCACATGTGTGTGTGTCCTAGGAAGAGCCACTGAAAAGGGGGTGAGAGAATTGCCCCAAATTAGACAAACTGAAAGTAAGCAACCAAGTGTAGAAATACTACTATTAGAGGCATATTCCCAAAACTCTTCGCATCTGGGCACATTATCTGTGATCCTCTGGATCTGGCTTGGGGCCCTTAGAGGTTTTGAGGTGTTAAGTTTGGTTGTAAAACAGGTGTTAATTTCTGACATGAGATGGACATGACTTGGATGTGAAAAGGGGGGTTTTCGTCCAAGATAAGATAGGGTGAGCTTGAACCCGTATATTTACATTCTCTTGGCATCTGGGCTGGCATCTGTTGCATTCTTCAATGCTTACTGTCCATGTGGCTGTCCCCAGTACTCTGGTGCTGGCATCTGTTGCATTCTTCAATGCTTACTGTCCATGTGGCTGTCCTGTCCC
>CM031609.1:9975665-9980665 GCA_018398815.1 Conus ventricosus | reverse complement strand
TCTTAAGTAAATAATTAGGGCGCTAAAAAATATCTCTTGTCCAAAGGACAATTTTGATCTGATCAGCGATGTTGAGAGATGTTTCAAAACTTTGCAATCTTGTCCCCAGGCTTGTTACTTATAATCTTAATAGATTTAAACATTTCCTTGCCTTAGTAACGATGTAGTTGATATGAGCTTCCAGACAACTTGGTGTAAGATAGATACCTAGAAATTTCACGATATCTTTACACTGAATAGTCGTATTTTCAATTTTAAAAAAACGGCAGCTCTGATGGATTGCTGCCATTATTAAAGAGAATTATATGTGTTTTCTCTGCAGATAATGTCAGACCGTTTTTTGTCCATATAATTAAATATATGATCGAACTCTCTTTGATAGATCTTTTTGATGTAGTTCAATTCCCTTTTGATGTTTTTCTTTTCATTGTAACATTCATCCAGATGCATAATCATCACATATTGTACTGATACAACATGCTTTGATAAGAGCGAAGGCAAATCGTACATTAAAATGTTAAATAACATAGGGGCGATAACAGAACCTTGTGGCAATCCCATATGTAAAGATCTAGAATCAGAGTATGCATTCCCTACTCGAACACGTATGTTTCTTTTATTCCAAAAAGCATTTGATGTAGTGATATAAATGTCCCGAAATCCCGATTTGTTTCAATTTATAAAGGAGCTTGGCGTGCCAGAACTTGGTCATAGGCTTTCTTGATATCAAAAAAGGTCGCTAGAACATTTCTTCTTCTTGCAAATTGTTGTTTTACATTGTTGTAAGTTTCACTAAATTGTCAATAGCAGACCTGCGATTTTGGAAGCCGCTTGGTTAACTGGAATAAACTTTATTTTTTTAACAATACTGCGTCAATCTTCTCAAAACTATTCTCTCTAATAGTTTACATGTATGTGAAGTTAATGCTATTGGTCTGTAACTATAATTATCTGTTGAAGGTTTGCCTTGCTTTAAAACTGGTACAATGATAGACTGTTTCCATTGTTCTGGCATTACGCCCTCAACCAACATTTTTGAAACAATTTCTGCAGTAATAAGACAAAATCTTCAGGCAGGTGTTTTAAGCATATCATTAGAAACTTTATATAGTCCCACGAAGTTTTCTTATTAGGAAGAGATAGAATTGCATCTTTCACTTCATCAAGAGTAATTGGAGGATTGATGAAATGACTATTATCATTAACTGGATCTAAAAATCGTCTTTATTTTCTTCTTCTGTTCTGAAAGTTTGATCTTTAAAGGACAGACCTTCCAAACGCATAGATTCGGAAAATATATCTGCGAATGATTCTGCTTTTTCTGAATTAGAAGGAAATTCTTTGTTCTTCAGCTTGATAGGACAAGATGGCAAGTTTAAACCCCTTTTCATTTCATGAAATTTTTCCAAACTTTTTGTAAATCTTTATGATTCGAAATCTCATTAGAGCAGAAAGAGGACCAATATTGCCTTTTAGCTTGAGCTATTACCATGTTACTGTAGTGATTCGCTCTGTTCTTGGCTATCAGATTCTCTGTGTTTTGTCTTTTAAATATATTTTAAACAAACATTTTTTGTTATTAACGGCTGAGTCACAAGCAGGTGTCCACCAGATATTTCCTGAGTGTTTGTTTGACTTAACTGGGGCGAAATTTTGGAATGGCTACATCTGCAGCACTAAGGATAGCATCAGTAAAATAAGAATATAACTGATCAACGCTATCAATATTAATATCAACAGTCTTGTATGTAGCTATCTTGTTTTGAAAGTTTCCCAGTCAGCTGATTTATAATTAATATTTTGGGATTATGTCTTCTTGAAATTCACAAGAATCAGTTATTTTACTAAAAGTTACAATTATTGGGAGGTGGTCGCTTCCTAGAGTATCACAAAGGTAGACCAGCCACATTCAGAGGCTAATGCAGAGATATCAGGGATAAATCTATTGCTGATGCCCTGTGAGTTGGGTTATCTGGAATTCTGGTTATGCTGCCATCATTAAGCAAATATAAACATGAATCAACAATATTTTCTACAAATCAGTTACTAGTTACTGATATGCAATCCTTGTCCCAAAACGGCGAATGGGCGTTAAAGTCTCCTGCTATTAACCATTTTTCGTTGTCTGGTAGAGTGTGTAACCATTCTGTATTACATTCATTTGGTCCTTTGGGAAGATATGTAGAGACTATGTTTATCATAAAATCTTCCCTTAATTAATTCGTGCCGCACACGAATGTAAAGCTGAATACTGTTTGGAGCAGGGACGGGTATACTTTATAATCTGTTCCTTCTTTAATATATATAGCTGTATAGATTTTAGTAACAGCATCTACTTGTTCATGAACTGGTGGGTAATAATAACCTGATAATTTAAGGCAATTTGTTTCTTTTCACATTCAAAGATTGTAAAATAAGAGCTTGGTAGGAGTTATTCGCAAGATGTTGAACTAAATAAGGCAAGTTGGGAAACAGACTGTCCAGGACGGGGGAAATCGTGATGTATTGCTTAAGTGCACTAAGTTGATGTATTATTAGTCAGGCTTAACACACCAAGGTATCTTTGCACTCATACACGCATATGCACACTCATGCGCTCATCAAACATTCGCCTCTCTCTGGAATGGATGTCACGCATTCGTCTCTCTCCTAACACGACTGAGAACAAGAAATGCAATTTCTATGCTACTTATAATTAATCATGAACAATCAAATCACACACAATGAAATATCAGAACATAAAAGATCAATACTTCCTAATCCCGGGTTATAATAAAATGACTTCTTACCTGGCCAGGTTTTCACACACACAACCACGCTTTCACACCACACCACAGTTCTTGAAAAAAAGTCTCTTCACGTCTTCTTCAGCACTGCTTGATGGTGATGCCCTTGGTTGACTGGCTCCAGGCTTCAGGACTGGGTCTTCGTGGTCGTCTCTGGGATCTCGACGTCGAACTCTTCTTCTTCGTCTTCTTCACCCACCTCTGGGTTCAAATTCAGTTTGTCTGTCTTCACCCACCTCTGGGCTTCAAACTTAGTTTCCTTCTCTTCCAGCTTGTCTTCAACCCTAAGACTTAGCTGTCTCTTCTATCTCCCAGACCACGTTTCTCTCGACCCTTTCTCTGTCCTGCTCACTCCTCTCCCTCTCTCTCTCTCTCTCTCCTCAGCCTTCTCTCTCTCTCTCTCCTGGTGTTGTTCTCCCTCAGTTTATATAGGGAGGGAAACAAAGGATTCCCCTTCGGGCCATGCCTTTGTCCACGCTGCTTCTCAAACCCCTAGTTCACAAGTACCCTGAATTCTCCACTCGCTACATTCCACACACATCAGCATTTACACACACCCCTACCTAATTGATTAGCAAACACACACTTAGCCCCAGATGGACATCGAAAATTCCCGCCGACTTCGGTGGTCAGTTAACACAGTAATTATATTAAGGAGGGTTACTACAACCTCCACACGCATTCAGCCAGCCTGACAATAGAACCAACACAGTGACCCTCGGCAACACCATCCGAACGAATCCAAGACCCCTGCTCTTCACTGACTGTTTACACAAGAACCTCAGCTGACCGAGCATTTAGCGCTCACTTGGGGCGCCGAGGTCGTAGTGGTTACATTCCTCCCCCCTTTCGCCACCGGCAGGTCCGAACTCTCTCCTAGGTGTTGTTTGTCATCTGACCACTCCGGCCTCCTTCACACAGTTCGGCCGTGTGCGGTGGGTAAGGTACCCTGGTTAATTGGTCAATTACCTATTTGTATACCACGTACAATGTCCCTTTGTCTCCAAGCGTCTAATGCCTTTTGTGAGAGGTTTCACGCTCCTTGACACAGACCTAACGTTCCACTGCATAAACTTCGTAACTTGAAGATGTTTAGATGGCATCATGTAAAGGATGGGAAAACGCAATTAACGAACGTAAGTAAATAAAAACAATAATATAATGAAAGGAAATCTTAAACACGCTCTAATAACACAAAGATTGTCAGAACAATGCTAAAACAATATGCCTACGTTAGCTTGTCAGAAAATATGACGAAAATAAAAACAGACGGTTAGTCCTATATAGGGATACAAGGGTTACTTAAAATATTTCACTCGTCTATAACTGATTAACAAAATCTACAATATTCTGAATTACGATGTTGAACAGTCATTAATGGCGAAGTGAACGTGGATTACTCAGCAGATCTAAATTTGCAGGTGAAACAAAAATTGACGTCAGTAGAAAAGGTCCCAGTCGCTCAGGCAAGGTAAGGATTGAACCAGTCACGATGTGAAGGACCGATGTAGGTATGGGGGTGGTAGGACCTTGCAGAGCGTGATGGCTTCCTCGGTGTTTCCCAGAGGAGGTTGCGAAGATGACGCCCGATGTTACTAGCGAGGATGCTGGTCCCTCTGGAGTTGGGGTGGATGGCATCTCTCAGGTTGTACCGCTTGATGTTGTCATTCCTGACGAAGGAGATGTTGGGCACTTCGTGTAGCTCTAAGGTGACCATCGCGTTGTACAGCTGCCTCTTCACTTCTAGACTGGAATCTTTTACGGCAGTGGAATTACTAACAACAAACTTTATTGTAGGGTGTTTTTTGGCCATGCCTTCACAGCAGAGGTGAGGTTATTGCATGCTTCTTTGGCGTCTTTGGCTTTAAGATCATTGACGCCACAGTGGATAACAACAGCATCTGGCTTGTCAAGAGAAGAGCAGGCAGTTTTCAGTGCGTTTTGGGTGTCTGACAGAGTGTAGGTTCTTTCTTTGCAGGCTTTGAAATCATAGGATTTACCTAGTCTATTTGGCTGTACGTGATTCAGCACAGAGTCATGCAGAATCAGCACTTTTGGTAGATCTGATTCCTCGCTTTCTTTCTTGTTCTTTTTGGAAGACGCTGAGTGCGACTTCTTGCGATTTGCGTCATCCGAAGTAATTTCGTCATGCAAAGCTGGCGACTTCCGAATAGATTTTGTACTTGGCTTGCATTATTTGGCCTACCTTCTTCT
>CM031609.1:9948165-9973165 GCA_018398815.1 Conus ventricosus | reverse complement strand
TTCTTTGTTTTCTTTGTTCCTGTGGCGGCGCTGGCTGACGGTGTCCCGAGCATGTTACACCCTGCAGAAAGGACAAGCGTGTTGTCGGTGATGCAGGATTGTCGCCCCTGTTCTGCTTTCCTCCCTCGCGGGAGGTCCTCTGCCAGCTTGGATGTCTGCATCTTCCAGTGTCCTGGAGGGGGAACAATGGGGGAACAGTGAAAGGGGAACGAGTAGGGAGCAGTCGAACGGTGGAGGAAAGCAGACTGCAAAAAGGAGGAGGTGAGGTGGGCGGGGGGGGAGGGGAGGGAGAAAGAAGAGGAATGGAAAAGGAAAGTGGAAACCAGGGAAAGAGGAAGAGGAAGAACCAGTCAGGGGAGAGGGGGGAGGATAAAGGTAGAAGAGGTGGAGGGGTCAAGGATGAGGGGGGGGGGCAAGGAAAGGTGTAAGAGTTGGGCACGGAAAGGCGAGAAGTGGGAGGGGAGACTGAAAAAAAAAAAAGGAAAAAAAATGAAGTCGAAGGTGAGATGGGGAGAGGAGATGGGGGGGGGGGGGGGAGAGAGGAAGAGAGGAATTGAGCGAGAAATGGGAGTCTGGAGGTGAGAAATTTCTGGGATTTTCTTCCTCGTTATGGAGTCAATAAATGGCTTGTGTTCGTGATGGCTGTCGCTGTCATCTGATGAGTGTAAAGAGCTAGGCAACAGGCAGTGCGTACATTTGTTTCCTTAAATCACTAAATGTGTGTTATATTCCTGTCGGTCGTCGAACATTCAGATTCTAGCTTTATTCGTGTGTTTTTGTTTCATGGGTTGCTCCGTTATTGTCTTTCTCTTTGATTCTCAGCGATTTTTGCCCAATTCAGTTCGCAATTAATGTTTGCCTTTTTATTTAAAGACCACAGATGTGTAAGCAAAGCGAGCCTATGTGATCATCCTGTTTCAATTGTGTGTGTGTGTGTGTGTGTGTGTGTGTGTGTGTGTGTGTGTGTGTGTGTGTTAGCCTACATGTTATCATTTGTGCCCATGTGTTCATGGATTTCAAGTGTGTGTGTGTGTGTGTGTGTGTGTGTGTGTGTGTGTATTCTAGTGTCATTGCAGTTGTCATGGATTCAATTTTGCACACAAAGTTTTATTTTATTTTATTTTATTTTATTATTTTTTCTGTCCCAACCTCTGCGCCACCTCAGAGGCAGTGCACCCACGCCGCACATTCCGACACCCCGTCCACAGCCACAGCCCGGTCGGCCCTGCCGCAGCCCCAGCACCGGCAATCCACAGGGAGCAGTCAATGTCAAGTCGTCAAGAGCCAACCCACCGGAGGAGACACTGCACTGCTGCCGGGTCACTTCGGTGATGTTCAGTGGCGCCTGTTCTGATCTAACATACGCAGGACACCACCTACTAAGCCCCCTACTGACGACAATAATTGCTTAGTCGCGGAGCCGGCGTGAGTGAGCTCTCCCCCCGGAGGGCGCCACCACGTCCGTCCAACGACAGCCCCAATGGACTCGCCGATACCGGTGACCCGACGGAACCAAACCAAGGCTACAGACGTGGAGAGGACATCGAAACTGAGGTCACCATGAGAGCAGGGCATGAAGGGCCACAGAATTTGAGACATTTTTTATGCTGATCGATGAGAATGAGGATGATTAAGATGATGCTACGGATTTCCATTTCGGTCTGAGACTACATGACAGGGTTGTACTCTACGCTTCCTTTCATAATATATCCCGGCGACAACCAGGCCCGAGAGATACAGGCACCTTCAGTGCTGGTCAGGAAATTTGAGCAACACTCTCAGAAACGCATCTATTAAGTGGATGAAACTCGACTGTGTGGTCCCAGTCTTCCCAACTGAGTCCGCAGCAAACTCAACTCTGGGTAGGAGCCGGTCGTGGTAGAAAAAACCCACATGACTCTGACGGGATTCGAACCCACGACCTCCCAGCCGGGAGTCCGCGACGCTAACCACTTCGCCATGGCGGCTGGTAAATTATTAGTATTATACTGACAGTTTATATCTAAGCAAGTTGATTTGACGGACGAGTAATCCACCATTTGCCGAATACGTTCAAACCTTATCAGCAGTATCACACGGCGTCAGCAGATAAGACGCTGGAACACCGAAGCCAGGGTTCATATGACAATGCCGTTAGTTTAACACGGAATTCATATGGGCTCTTAATGTGAAGTGTCAAAACCTCAGCTTGCCGCCAACAAGTGACAAAGAGGAATGGGAGATGCTAGATGAACAGAAGCAAGTCCACAAACTGATACCGCTGATAGCATAGGGCATACAGCAGTACATGCTAGCTATCACTGGAGACATTTAGTCGTCACTATTTGGTCACCTACTAGGATTGTTGTTGTTGTTGTTGTTGTCGTACCCTGGCTAAAAGACTCCAGGGATCATCCAAACAGCCGAAGCACTTGAACACTATGGTACAAATGCATCAGCTGGGGATGAGAACATTACGTGTGTGACCGTTTTTGATTACCCCGCCACGTGGGCAGCCACACTCCGACTTCGGGGGATTTGGAGACTGATAATGTTATGCTAGGAGCTTGTCACAACTGAAGACAATCCCCGCATAACTATGCAGAGCATAACAACATTTTGATGTAGCCTTGGTGTTCTAGCCCATGTCAATTGGCCTGACACAGCTTTAAGCCAAGGCAGACCTACTAGGATTTAGACGTCAACTAGAAATGGATAATTTCAGAACGGGAAGAACAGGAAAACATTGTGTAGAAACAAATGAAAGTGACTTCTTAATATAAGACTCAAGGCCCAGAGAAGCTCTGAGGAGACAGCCTAAGACAGGGCCCTGGACAAAGCGGAACCAGCAAGGAGGAGAAGGATCAGGAAACAGGACACCTGACCTTGCCTCCTCACAGATCTGGGAGATTCGCCAGGAAGTTCTTCTGTCAACCACAATCTGGGGTAACTCACGATGAGCAAGCCTCCAATGTACGGAATTAGAAGGACACGTACTGTGACTCTAAGACCAAGGCATTACTTGTAATCCAGGTGTTTTGTGTTGCCTGCAGTGCCAGGGACAATGTTCAACGACAAGCCACTAACACTAGATGAAGTGCTGACTGAAGCAAGAAAGCTGAGCCAGTTGATCGCCTGGGTCTCATGGAATACTCTACCTGCTGGGTAAGAGATGCGCCATTGTCCTTGAGTGGCTCCACTAACTAATACAGTCAGTATGGAGGAACAAAATGTTAAAGAAAATGGATGACAGCTGATGGAGTATACATTTCAAAAGGCCAGAACTCAAGTGGCATTAGCCAAGTCCAGCCAATGACGGTTCCCAGCAGGAGGAGGGGGAAGGGGGGGTGAGAGGGAGGCAAAATCTTTGTTACCATACAGAATCAAAGTCCTGTTCTTTGACACTTTTTTGAACGTAGATCGCTGACTTTGGTGAAGAAATGAAATTGTTTCTGATCTCTTGTAAAATCGGATTCACAGAAGATACACAGATCCATCTGCATACGACAGTCACGAAGAGAGAAGCGTCCTTCAAATCTGCCTATGCTCACAGACCTGTTTTCCTCAAACACCTAAAAACTCCAATTATTCACAGTTTATAAAACTAAAAGTTCCAGAACCACAGTGCGGCACAGCCTGTCAACAGTCATGGTATGTTCGGGAACGTTTGGGAGTCATCACGTACCATAACCATTCAAAACATATGATATTTAACTGTCGGGCAAGATCCAGAGCCATTCTGAGCTGATCAAAATGCTGGAAGTATGCAAGAAATGTCGAGGACAGGTAGGGCAAGTGATAAAAACGCATGAATCATTTATGTTTTAAGCTGAAACCTTTGGGAAGCTCGCTATACTTTTGAAACAATTGTGTCACTTGCAAGACACTTCCAGAATAATTACAGCGTTGTCTGCGATCACTTCATGTGATTAACGGCATGAAGAGCTCAACACGACTGAAGTGAAACTCGTGTATAGAGATCTGAATCCTGCAACATTGACAAGTCAACTCACACAGTTGGGAATGTTTCTCCCGTGCCCACTCCCATTTTAGCAGATTTATCGGCCGGTTTGAAAAATCAGACTTTTTTCCCAGGAAGGGAGGTAACAATTGGTGTAGGCTATAGGAGTTACCTCCCAAGTTCTTTTTTAATGGGACGCACACTACTTGAAACGTACATGTTTGAACCAGTACTGCACACACACACACACGCGCGCACGCACGCACGCACGCACGCACGCACGCAGACAGACAGACAGACAGACAGACAGACAGACAGACAGACACACGCGTGCGTGCGTGCGTGCGTGCGTGCGTGCGTGCGTGCGTGCGTGCCTGTCTGTGTCTCTGTCTGTGCTCATAGTGTAGTGTAAACTTGGTGTGTGTGTGTGTGTGTGCGTGCGTGCGTGCGTGCGTGCGTGTGTGCGTGCCTGCGTGCGTGCGTGCGTGTGTGTGTGGGGGGGGGGGGTACGTGTGTGTGTGTGTGTGTGTGTGTGTGTGTGTGTGTGTGTGTGTGTGTGTGTGTGTGTGTTTGGAATTGAATCAACATGCCTCTCTCCATTGCCATTTGTTCCACACACCCACCCACCCCCTATCCCCTTCATCGTCATTTAGCGTGTATTCAACACACGTGAGTCAGACACGCCTATCTTGTATGTAGAATGTAGAAAACTGGTTTCCAGACCAAGATGTTGATGCGTCGTGTTTGTTTGTTTTTCTTCTTTTTTTAGAGAGAGATTCAGCGAGTGTCTTAACAGTCGTTTGTTGATTCTTGTCGTCTGTTTCTGTACAGCCATAAGAAAAAAAACAACGACGGTGTCTCTTTTGACAACAATACATCGTGTTGAAAATGCTCTACTTTTATAGTCTGTATTTCTTTGAGGTGGTTTTTTTCCCGCGCGGTTGTGCGGTCTCTTGGATTCGGGAAAGCGTGGAGGAAATAGAGTAAGAAAGAAACATGACGCCTGCTCACGTTTTATCGAACCAAATACTTAGTATGATACCCTCGTTCATCAGATGATCGACTGACTGTCACGACTGAGCTGTGTGTTGCCTAAAAGACAAACTGGCGTAGGGGATCGATGCCTTGTATCGTGTGGTTGTTCCTGTTCCTCTCCATCATTCATTCCTACATGTATATGATCTATCCAGTTGTGATATAATGATCTGTTACTAGCACCCACTACAGGCCAGACACGGACACCATGGCACGCATCACCACTATGGTCCTCATCACCACTATGGTCCTCATCACCACTATGGTCCTCATCACCACTATGGTCCCTATCACCACTATGGTCCTCATCACCACTATGGCCCTCATCACCAGGTCATCATCACCACTATGGTCCTCATCACCACTATGGTCCCCATCACCACTATGGTCCCCATCACCACTATGCTCCTCATCACCAATATGGCCCTCATCACCACTATGGTCCTCATCACCACTATGGCCCTCATCACCACTATGGTCCTCATCACCACTATGCTCCTCATCACCACTATGGCCCTCATCACCACTATGGTCCTCATCACCACTATGGTCCTCATCACCTCATCACCACTATGGTCCTCATCACCACTATGGTCCTCATCACCACTATGGTCATATCACCACTATGGTCCTCATCACCACTATGGCCCTCATCACCACTATGCTCCTCATCCCCACTATGGTCCTCATCACCACTATGGCCCTCATCACCACTATGGCCCTCATCACCACTATGGTCCTCATCACCAGGTCCTCATCACCACTATGGCCCTCATCACCACCATGGCCCTCATCACCACTATGGTCCTCATCACCACTATGGTCCTCATCACCAGGTCCTCATCACCACTATGGTCCGCATCACCACTATGGTCCTCATCACCAGGTCCTCATCACCACTATGGTCCTCATCACCAGGTCCTCATCACCACTATGGTCCTCATCACCACTATGGTCCTCATCACCACTATGGTCCCCATCACCACTATGGTCCTCATCAGCCCATAGGCCAGCCCCGTGAGGTGGTCCTCCTCTGTAACAACGCCTGTAGCTTCGACGATGGGCGTTGACCCGGTTTGGCGTGGTGGATGCACCAACAGATTCCTCTCCAAAGGTCCAGTGTTCGATTCCCACCCGAAATAGTCTGGTGGAGAAGATCTTCTCTTCGAACGTCAACACCTTCGAAGACTCCAGTCCCTTGCTCTTCCTTCGGGGCAGACTTTGAGCTGAGGTCTCGTGCGCGGATGCTTGTGTAAAGCCTTGAGTCGAATTGCATTTCACGTCAGGAGAAGAGCAGGTCAACGCTGTGGTGGGGTGGACAATTATGATGATAAAACACACGCTACACCGGGGTCGTGTTTAGGCATCATTCCCGAAGACAAAATGTGGCTAACCTACAGGCGGGATCGAAAACGGCCTTCTACCCCACCAAATCTGACCGATGGTGAACTTCGTAGTTCTCGCTCGGGAACAAAGAGACAAAGAGGACTGGACAGTCTGCGCTGAAATTGGGTGTGATATATCTCAGCTTTTGTACAGAGCAGTGTATCACTGAAGGCTTCTCGGTTTTTCAAGGAACGAAAGCAATGAAACAATGAAAATGCGACTGATTACCTCCACATGAAATAACTTTTTCACAGCTTCAGGACAACACGTCTTTGTGCAAAATGTTTATTCGCACAGGGCTTGAAGGGGGGTGCGGGGAACACAGAGAGAGAGAGAGAGAGAGAGAGAGAGAGAGAGAGAGAGAGAGAGAGAGAGAGAGAGAGGGGAGAGAGAGAGACAGACTGACAGACAGACAGACAGACAGAGGAGAGAGAGAGAGACAGACAGACAGAGACGGAACGAGAGAGGAGAGAGAGAGAGAGAGAGAGAGAGAGAGAGAGAGAGAGACAGAGACAGAGAGAGAGAGAGGAGAGAGAGAGAGAGACAGAGACAGACAGACAGACAGGACAGACATAGAGAGGCCTGCCAACCTATCTATATGTCCATACGGCTGGCAGCCGTTAATTTATTTGTCGGCATTTTCTTGCTTTCTCTCCACCCTTCACTGTGTCCCCTTTTTTCCTCACCACCCACCCACTCCAACCCATTCTATACAATCCTCTGTGTGTGTGTGTGGTGTGTGGTGTGTGCACGCGCTCGCATGCGTGCAACTACCACTTCTCTCTCTCTCCTCTCTCTCTCTCTCTCTCTGCTTAAAACTGAGAAAGCTCTCGTCAGAGCTGCTCACCGCCAACGCACAAAGCTAATGGAGCGAACAAGATCGACAGCTTCCTCGCCTTAATCCCCCCCCCCTCCCCCCCCCCCCCCCCCCAGGCAAGGTCCGTCCGGCGCGACACTTCCTTCAACCGTTCTCCACATCACAGACACCCACAGCAATCCAGCCATCTCTTTCCTTTTCCGTTTCCTCCTTCCACCCCCATCCCATCTCCCACTTTGCATCCTCTTCTCCCCTCCCTCCCCCCCCCCCCCCTCACTTCCTGCCTTTCTAATGGCGTTACTCTCACGCCAGTCCATCAGACTCTCTAAGACATGGCCGCTGCCAGATTCTTCTTTGCTGGCACCAGCATCGACAGTGCAAAGACACAATCAATACCGTTGCTTTTGTCGTCGTGACTCAACCCATCAGAGGAGACACTGCAGTGCTGCAGCTTCACTTGGGTGGCTTTCAGTGGTTGCTGATCTGACGCAGCGCACACCGGGTTCTTCCTGACCAACACTGCAGGTGTCTGTACCTCTCAAGGCCTGGGAGACGCTGCAGTATAATGTGAAGTAAAGCGCTGAGCACAACCATGTAATGCATTTTCAGACCAGACTAGAACACTATAACTCATCATTTCCATTCTCACTGACCAGCATTAAAACAGTCCCAAAATTCTGTGGTCCTTCTATCCCTGCTGTCATGGTGACCTCACTTTCGAGTTTTCTATCCGCGTCTGTGACCTTGGCGAGTTCGTGTGGAGGTCGCTGGTGTCGAGGAGTTCATTGATACTGTGGTTGGATGATCGTGGTGGCGCCTGCCAGAGGGGGTGGGGGTGGGGAACCTTACTCACGCTGGCTCTGTGATGAAACAATTAACGTCATCTGTAGGAGGCTTAGAGTGTAGCGTCTTTTGTGTGTTGACTCAGAACAGGCACCACCGAACATCAACGAAGTAACTCCGCAGCAGAGCGAGGTCTCTTCTGGTGGGTTCACATTAATCTTTGTGCATTGGTGGTGAACTTGGCGTTGGTCCTTGTGGATCGTTGATGAACTTGACGTTGCTCCTTGTGGATTGTCAGTAAACTTGACGTTGCACCTTGTGGATTGTCAGTGAACTTGACGTTGCTCCTTGTGGATTGTCAGTGAACTTGACGTTGCTCCTTGTGGATTGTCAGTGAACTTGACGTTGCTCCTTGTGGATTGTCAGTGAACTTGACGTTGCTCCTTGTGGATTGTCAGTGAACTTGACGTTGCTCCTTGTGGATTGTCAGTGAACTTGGCGTTGGTCCTTGTGGATTGCCGGTGAATTTGGCGTTGGTCCTTGTGGATTGCCGGTGACCTTGGCATTGCTCCTTGTGGATTGTCAGTGAATTTGGCATTGCTCCTTGTGGATTGCCAGTGAATTTGACATTGCTCCTTGTGGATTGCCGGTGAATTTGGCATTGCTCCTTGTGGATTGCCGGTAAATTTGGCATTGCTCCTTGTGGATTGCCGGTAAATTTGGCATTGCTCCTTGTGGACTGCCGGTAAATTTGGCATTGCTCCTTGTGGACTGCGCGTAAATTTGGCATTGCTCCTTGTGGATTGCCGGTGAATTTGACATTGCTCCTTGTGGATTGCCGGTGAACTTGACGTTGCCCTTGTGGATTGCCGGTGAATTTGACATTGCTCCTTGTGGATTGCCGGTGAATTTGACATTGCTCCTTGTGGATTGCCGGTGAATTTGGCGTTGCTCCTTGTGGATAAATAAGACAAACTAGCCCTTGGACTATTCAATTCGCTCAGTTTTATTTAATCATACCTCGCTTAGATAATCTCGCAGATTTCAATTAAATTCCTTTATATATTAAAAAAAAACACCTTAAACTCGCATGGGGAAGGTTGAGAAGAGAGAGTGGGACAGTAGTTGAAGCAGAAAGGGGAAGGGGGACTGGGAGGGTGGCGGAGGGGAGGGGAGGGAGGGGAGAGGAGAGGCGCCATGACATGTGAGTCACACTGGGAATGACAAGGCTAGTCATAAACGTTTGCTAGATAACTTCCATCCAAACATCGTGAGAAACAAGCTGTGAAATATTTCTCTCGCTAGATGTGGATCCAAATGAACTATTTCATATGAATGCAACAAACGTGAAATGGGTTACTCTCTCACTCAGGCACGGAATCAGTTCAGGAATCACAACTAAAAGGAAACGATCGTAATTAGAATAAAAGGAAAGAAAGAGAAATGCTTATTAGTTTGAGAAACAATATGCATGACATATACATTTTTTTCGCCCGTTCAGTATTCATTCAACCGATGTATCATTCTCTCTCTCTCTCTCTCTCTCTCTCTCTCTCTCTCTCTCTCTCTCTCTCTCTCTCTCTCTCTCCTCTCTCTCTCTCTTCTCTCTCTCTCTCTCTCTCCTCTCTCCGCTTGCCAAAAAAGGAGGGCGCTGGGCGGAAGGGAAGGTGGACAAAATCTGCTCAATGAGTTGCTTGAAGGAGAGACTGTTTGATTTCCAAGTTTAAAAAATAAAGGAAAAAGGTTAATAAACCTTACAATCAAACGGGCCTGTCAGTTGGTCAGTTCTTGTCGTCTTGAATTGATCAGTGACCCACTTCCATTGCAGGCTATACAAAACTATGGTCTTCCACTGCTGTCAAAGGTTACAAGGAGCGAATACGCAATACACAACAGAACGAACCGTAAGCCGTTCCTGGAATAGTCATATACACATTTTGTTGTCGCAGTCTGAATTGCGGCAGCACCTGTTACGAGTCCTGTATTGATCGAAACTAGAGAAGGTAAATATGTTCGTTCAAGACCACCCATCTTATTTTGCACGAAAACCCCTTTTTCACATACAAATCACGTCCATCACATATCAGTTTTGGCCAAAATCAACACCTGTTTCACAAACAAAATTAACACCTCAAAACCTCTAAAACTCGACGTAATCGTCAAATTGAAATGGGGGTTTCCGTGCAGAATAGGATTTGGTGATCTTGAACGAACATATTTACCTTCTCTCCAGGCACATAAAATCAACTAAAAATGTATATGGTTTGACAATCCTGTTTGTTCACGGCTGGCTGCTAGACTGGAAACAACATATAACTTCTTCTGATTCTTGCACAAAACAAGAGAAACTGATTACTTAATTTTTTTAATTGTTGTTTATATTCTGGTTTAAAAAATGAAGGCTGAAGTAGCTACAGAGCTTATTAATATACTTTACGAGTTGGATTGGGAGAGAGAGGCTGATAAAGAAGAATTAAAGAACAGGTTTGAAGAATTAATTACTGATCTTTTAATCGAATAATATGGCGAGAAAGTGTATTGGAAGCTGTCAGTAAAATACCAGATTCTTGGTCCCAACCAGTTATAAAGCTATTTGCCATATTAGTTGATAATATAGCTCCTGAAGATGTTAACTGACTGTTTCTACCAGTTCTGAAGGAGTAGCTATTCGCTTTAATGAAGATCAGGTTTTACGATTAGAAAAGACTATAAATAAAGTTGAATTACAATTATTTTTATTTATTTAGATTTAAAAATGGCTGCCGAACTTAGTGAATCTGATTTAAAGAATTGTAATGAACTATTTGACGAAACAATGAAAGTGTTAAACATTGATTTAGTGAATTTGGGTTTGAGAATGATGTAAACAATATAATAAAAGATCATAGTGAACTATTTAAAGAAGCAATCAAAGTGATGAACATTGACTGTAGTGATCCAGAAAAAGCTAAAATATTAGCAGGCGTTATTGTAAGGTTAACATGTTTTGAAGTGTTGCAACGCTTGGGCGAAGAATAAAAGCGTGTTTTTACTTACTTTTATATACATTTATTTTTTTGATTTACGTAAATATTGTGGCTTTAAAAATGACGACCACAAGTAAATTCGAGGATGGAAAACTATATACGATGGAAGAAATATTTAGCAGTGACAAACAATTAAGCAATATGTTTAGCGAAGTAGACATGGACATCATTAACCCCACAAACGTTCATGAAAGCGTAGCACACGCTATCTCTAAAATTCCAGAGGTCTCTTCAACGCGAACCGCCAGTAAAAGTGTTGTTAGCTGTTCTAAATTGATTATATAACGCCTGATGATACTAACATGTCAGTCTGGGTTTCAACAAGGCAGAAAGAAGTTATTAGCTATCACGACTTTAACTCTAACTGGGCTGACTACATGCTTACACAGTTTAATCATGCAAGTGAGGAGGCAACGTTAAGGGTTCTGCTGGTCTGAAGGGACAGTCCTTGAAATCAAATTGAGGCAAACAAAGTTTTATCCTATAATCGCAATTCTTACCTTTCTCTCCCAAAAGAGTTAGAGTTAAAAGGGGCAGTTTTAAACGTACATAATTCTGACAACATGTGTTTTTATGTGGTGTGTTTTAGCGCACTACATCCTGTTAAAAATCATGCAAACAGAGTTTCCAATTATGAAGCATATAAGCAAGAACTGAACTTTGATAACATAACCTTTCCAATAAGTATAAACAGTATATCTCAGTTTGAAGAGCAAAACAAACCATCACTGTAAACGTATACGAATGGTCTGTAAAAGCCAATCTAGTGCCTCTAAGGGTTTCTCCCAATGCTCCTACTTTAGGCGAACCGCTTGACAACATGTAGACTTGATACTGTTTAAAGATAGTACAAAGAGTCATTATGTATTATCAGAACAATAAGACTTATGGGTTTTACATCAAAGAATCATGCTAAGAAAAGATATTTGTAGAAGGTGTTTGCTCAGAATTTCTACTATAGAAGAAGCTGCCAAGCATAAGAAACGTTGTAAAAGTTTTGTAGACTGTGAACCGAACTCCTCACACCTAAACCAGGGTCTAAAGTTAGTTTTAAAAATTTAAACAAAATGCAGATGAGTCCGTACGTGGTTTATGCTGACTTTGAATCGCTCTTGCCACAGTACTATGGCCCACAACAGCAAGAACAAAAACACCTTATTAACCCACCACAATCGTTCTTATGCGTTTATTGTTGTTAGGTCAGATGGGGCACACACACGCCCAGAGATTTACAGAGGCCCTAATGCACTAGTAATTTTTAAAGCAGATGAAACAACTTTGCAATTACTACTCCAACAAAATAAATCTTTCAGACATTGTATGACTCCTGAAGATCAAGAATGTTATGACTCATCTACACACTGTTGGATTGCGGTTTAGAGCTAACGCCTAACAGTAAAGACGTGACAGTGAAAGACCACGATCACATTACTGGAAAGTTCAGAGGACCGCGCACACAACAATTGTAATCTTCCAACTTAAAGGTTGACCCCCAAAATGGAAACTGCCTATCTTCTTTCATAACTTACGAGGCTACGATTCTCATTTCATCATGCAAGCAGTGACTTCTGAATATAAGAGGTACCTGCATTGCACAATCTTCAGAAAGTACATGACTTTTACTCTTGACTGTTATATCCTTTTATGACTCAGCTCAGCATCTGATGGGGAGTTTTGGATAAGTTAGCAGGATCTCTACAGGACTTTCCAATCACTAAACAATACTTTGATCCATCTTAGTGCGCAAAGGAGTTTATCTTATGAATACATGAACTCGTGGATAGTTTTGATGAAGACTCGCTTCCTCCTAAAGGCGCTTTCTTTTCTAAGCTTAGAGGTAAAGACATAACATGACTCCGAATATGAATACGCACAGAAAGCCTGGACAGAATTACACTGTCAAACGATGGGCGACTATCATGATCAATATTTATGGCGACGTGTGTTATTGGCAGAACGTCTTTCAGAATACAGAAATACATGCATGAAACATTACAGCTTAGACTCATCACATTACATCTCTGCGCCCGGCCTTTCTTGGGATGCTTTCTTAAAGTCTACAAACATCCAGATTGACTTAATTTCTGACTTACCCACACTTCAGATGATTGAAGATGGTCTAAGGGGAGGTATTAGCATGGCCTCACATCCTTACTGCAAAGCCAACAACAAGTATTTAGACGATTATGATCCAACTAAGCCATCCAACTATCTAATGTACTTAGATGCTAACAATCTGTATGGATGGGCCATGATCAACCGCTTCCACTTAGAAACTTTAAAATGATAAAAGGGCCTCATGATGTTAACACTGTGCTAGGCATGTTGTCACAGCTTACGCCCGATAATCCGGCAGGACTAATCTTGGAAGTAGACTTAGAATATCCTCATGAACTGCATGACCTCCACAACGATTACCCCCTAGCTGCAGAAAGCTTAAAGATGAGTCCCATCGAACCGCCTAAACTTGTTCCCAATCTTCGCCACAAAACTAAGTATGTTTGTCATTACAGACTGTTACAGTTTTACTTAAGACATGGACTAAAGCAGACAGCTGTTCACAGAATAATTATCTGTGATCAAGAGCCCTTTATGAGGCCATACATCAAAGAATACTGATCTTAGAACCCAAGCCACCGATGCTTCAGAAAAAGACTTCTTTAAACCGATGAAACAAAGCTGTTTTGGTAAAACCATGGAAAATCCACACAAGCGCAAAGATGTGAAATTAGTTACAAAAGAAAACCAAGCAAATAAGTTTGCCTCTAAACCCAACTATCAAGACTTTAGAAGATTTAACGATAACCTGGTTGTATATGATGAAGAAGAAGGCTGTTAAGTTGGACAAGCCGGTGTTTATCGGCTTTAACTGTATTTAGAGTTGTCAAAGTTATTGATGTTAGAATTTCTGTACGACTACTTTAAAACCGCAGTAACCCAGAAGCAAGAGTTTCTTTACACAGACACTGACTCTTTTATTCTAGACGTCCCAACTGAAGACTTCTATAAGGATTTAGAAACAGAAGTACTAAAGAAGTTGATGGGTGTACGACACATGTGACTATCCAAAGACAGTCCTTTACATTCAACGTAAACAAGAAAGTGATTGGAAAGATGAAGGATGAACTTAATGGTACAGTTATAAAAGAATATGTTGGTTTGCGGTCGAAGATGTACAGCGTGCCAGCCAGACTTCTGTAATGAAAAAGCTAAGGGCATAAGTAAAGGAGTTGTCAAAAAAAATATATCTCACGACAACTACAAGCAAGCTCTCTTTGAAAACAAAGTATTTCATCACACAAATGTTAATCTGCGCTCTACTCTTTCATCAGTAAACACAACTGCTGTTAACAAGAAATCACTAGTCTCTAACAAATAACAAGAGAACTTACTCAATCCTGAGTTTTCATATGCTGTAGGACATTGGAGAACTTTAAAAGATTAACTTGACTGACTTAACAAGAACTTAACTTAATAACCTAACAAGAACTTATTTAAGAACCTAACAAAACTTATTTAAGAACCTAACAAGAACTTATTTAAGAACCTAACTAATACTTAAAACAAGAACTTAATTTTTTTGCACTTAACTTGTAATTTACTTGCACTTAACTTAAAAAGTACTTTCTATAACTAACTTAACTTGTACTTTATCTAGTTCTTAACTTGTACTTTATCTAGTTTCTTAACTTGTACTTTATTTAGTTTCTTAACATGTACTTTATCTAGTTCTTAAAAACTTCCATAGAAAAATGGGTCTACAACAGGAGGTTGCGCTTTTTTTGCAGAAGTTGGTTCTTCTTCTTTTACTGGGGTTGTGGGGTTTGTGACTTTGCTGCTAAGTATGGCATTAGACATTTATATGCTAAAACTCCCCCCCGCCAACAACAACAGCGCCCAATACATAATAATACATCTTGTCGTTTGTTTGTGATTGTGTTGTTGTTAATTGGGATGTTGGTGTTGGTGGTGATGTTGCATTACTATCTAATAGTTTTTGGTTTTGTTGATTGGTTTGCTTTTCTTAGTCTGTTCCATTCAGCTAGTTTACGCCCAGCCTCAACACGTCCAGGATTTTTAGGCTTAGTAACATTACTCACTTGCGGTACATTCACTTGCGGTACATTCTGCTCCTGCGGATTGTCCTGCGGAGGGTCCTGTGGCGTCTTCTTCTCCTGATCGCTCATTTTTTTTATTGCGATTAAATTTAATTTGATCAAAATTAATATGATAAACGTAATTAATCCCATGATGAATGGACATAACATAGTCCCAAATTTGTAATACATATCGCATGCAAGAGTTTCTAGGACTTGTTTAAAACTGGATCTTGCGATAAGTCATATTTTAAATCTTCTTCTGAATCAAACCGGCGCCATCTTACTTACTAAATTAGCATATAAACTAATCATTGTCTGCCCCACTGATCTAACCATTTTTGACCCTAACTGCGCTTCGAACCTAGCGTAGTATTTCTCAACGTCTGAAGTAGACAGTTGTTGAAATCTGTTCAATACTTAGTTCAGTGCCTAAATACTGTTTAGTTTTTTCCACACGCAGCTAGAGAGTATAATCTTTCTTTATGACAGTTGTCTACAGAGTAGTCTGCTGCCCCTCACACTTTAATAGTTCGTCACAATCCATTTTTAAAAACAATAAAAAATAATATAATACTTTTAAAACCATGAGTTTAAACGCTGTTAATTATGCAGTGCCTATCGTTGGTGTTATAGTTTATTCAACCCTTGCAAAATGTTTGTTAGAATAAAACCGCCCAACATGGGAACGATAGAAGATTCGCCAAAACTAGTTGCAACTTTATTTTAGCTTTAACAACAAAAGATTATTTGATTAAAAAGCACATAGACAGCCTTTCGTATTAGATATTTAATTATTTTTTTAGTTAATAAAAAGATGAGTGAAAAAAAGATTATCAATACGATTTACCACTCTGCTGTAATTAGCAGCCTTAGTATAGGCTATAGCGCGTTAGCAAAAAACATGTTTAAAATGAAGCCGGCTGACCTAGGAAGGTTAGACATTGAGGACGTTGTTAAGGTTATAGTTGTAATTACTGCAGGGATTGCATCAAAAGACTTTCTTATTACGCAGGGGATTATCCCAGAAAATATTAATACATAGAAAGATTAATTCATAAGAAATAATTTATAAAAAGATGGCGGGAGTAGTTATGATGGTAGGAGGAGCTATTGTTAATGCTTTAGCCTTCTCTGGAAGCAATTATATGTTTAGTAAATTGCGGTCCGACGAAGAGAGAGAACGCCAAAACAAAGCAATGGAAGATTTAGCTAAGGCAAGAGATGCTTATGAGAAAAGGAGAATTGCTCACTTAGACTTTATTAATAAAAAGTTAAGAGAACAGGGCCATGCAGAGCACACATTTACAGACGTTGATGAGGCAATGAATGAGTATTACTTAGTGACAGGAAAAAAGTTTCTAACAACGCCACCTCCAGAACTGTCTGACTTTTATGAACCATCAGAAGAACAGAAAATAGCAGAAATTGGTTTTATTGTGGGTGCTATGGGAGCAATCTATATTCTTGCACAAACAATCTAAAAAAACAAATACAATTAAAATACAGTCCTTCTTATGGACAATACGAAGTACAAAATATATTATTCTCCTAAAGGGTATTGGAAAGGAAAGACTGCTATTGAAAAACTGAGTGAAGCTGCTAGAGTGTCTGAATCAGATGCGAAAGACTGGCTTTCAAAACAAGCAATTTGGCAAATATATCTGCCTGCCCCAAAAAGAATAATAAGACCTAGATTTGTTAACTCAGTTCCAAATGACACCCACCAGATGGACTTGTTGTATCTACCACATGACAAAGTTAGAAGAAAAAGTTTAAGTATGCTCTGACAGTTGTTGACATGGCTTCAAGATACAAAGACGCTGAGCCTTTAACAGATAAAAGCTCAACTGCTGTGGCTGTGGCTTTACAACAAAATATACATGCGAGGTCCATTAAAGTATCCAAGGATGATCCAGGTTGATGATGGAAAAGAGTTTAAAGGCTCTGTAAACCAGCTGTTTTTAAAACATCATGTTACAGTTAGGAGAGGGATCCCAGGCAACCATCGATCGCAAGCCCTAGTAGAAAACTTTAATAAGAATCTAGCTGAACGACTGTTTACCTATCAATATCACAGAGAAATTATGGACAGAACGCGTAACACAGAATGGGTTAGGAGATTGCCATCAGTCTTACGTGCCATGAACAATGAAGAATTTAAAGCAACAGGTCTTAAACCAGTGAACGCAATCAAATTAAAAAAAATTAGCATTACTGAAGATGTACAGGGGACTCAAAAACTCTTGCCGTTTGGACTAAAGTAAGATACTTGTATGCTCCTGGAGAGGCAGAAGGTGATGTTAGAATTAGAGCTACAGATCCCATATGGAGCGTAGATGTAAAATGAAGTTGAAAGAATCATAAAAACAACCCCTCCCGTATATTATTTAAGAGAGACTCTCTCGTCTAAAAAGCCTGCCCCTAAAAGACCCTTTTTGTTCGTAAAGAGCTGCAAGTTGTCCCGCCATACACAGTAGGCTAACAAAAAAATAGTGTTTATTTTTTTGTTAAACTTATTTATTTTTTTTTACCTATTTGGGTTTAACTGATCGTTTGTTTTCAATGTTCTTTTTAAATTGCATCATGTCTACCGTCGTGAAGAAAAAAGTCTTTCTCCACCCCTTTTTTGAAGTTCAATTTTTTGTCGCCCTGTAATCCTCACCATCAGCCATAAGCTTCTGAAATTCTTCGTCTGTAATGTTTCATCCTGTAATGATTTGCTTATTCTTAATCTCAATGAACAAAGTTTTTGCCGATGCTAGGCCACAATGGCAGTGTGCTTTTGTAATTTAGGATTAATTTTTTTAAAACAGCACTTACAATCATAGACACAGCACCTAACCCTAAACCAAGGCCCCCTAATGTTAAAGAGGCTGGCCCCCCAACCCAGTGGCTAAAACAGCAACACTAGACCCTGCACTTACGCTAGCTACAGCCGATGAGCCAGTAATTACATAAGAAAGAGTATTTAAAGCTTTAGCATATTTCTTTCTAGTAACTCTATACTTACCCAAAGTCGTTTTCTATTTCCTTTTGAAGTTCAGTTATTTGCTTTAACCTAAACTGTTGAACCTCCATTTTTAAATAAGATTAATTTTTTAAATCAATCTATACATATCTTCTTATTAATCCTTCTGGCAGCACTTCATTAACAGAGTAAAACGCAATAAAATCAACATACTTAATGAAAATAAAGTCGAGTACTGTTAGTTTGTCTTTGTCAACCATTATAGTAACCTTGTCAGATGATTTAAAGGTGTTGCATTGTATTTTTGAGTTAAGAGCCACACAGAAACTAAGGCCCACTAAAGGCTAGCTTTGACAGAGCTTTTCTTTTTTTAACAATGTCTCGTTCAGCTGAACAGTCATCAATAATAAACAGTGTTTCCGTTCCCTCAAATAGTCTATAGTAATGTTCTAAACAGTCGCTCAGTTTGTCGCTAGGATCAACTAAAAATATATTCTCGTCTGTCCAAAAAAAACTTCCTTTCTTTATAAGACTTGTTGTGCTTAATGGTTGTGCAGAATATAACAATGTGCTCGTAATGAAACCTGTATATTGTTTGTAACAAATCAAGTACGAAGACAGTTTTCCCACACCCAGTAATCCCGCAGATAAGAGAACAGTGCGGATCTTTAGGAAGAAACTTCAGCTATCCATCTGTTTTTATTAGAATATTTCTTCTGCATTTTAATAAGCCACATCTTTTAACCTGTTTTCTTCAATGTTTAGCTGGGCATCACAAACCATAAAAACATGCATTTTTTATTGGCGCGTCTCCGTCTGCTTTCTTGCGAATATTTATTTGTATACCATCTTGCCCTATCCTTTCTCCACTTCCAAACAATCTGTTGTCAAATGTGGATCTAAAATCCAGCCACAGCCCATATTTACTTATTAAGTAGTCTTCGAGCCTTACATCATAAAGGCGAAGTTTTTTACATATGCGATCAACTGCAGGATCCCTTGCTACCTCCAGCGAACAACTTTCTTATTTCATCGAAGTGTTGGTGAGGTAAAAGTCCGCGCCCTGAATACAACTGATCAGACTTGCCATTTATTGAACAGTCGACCTTCTCAATTTTTGGATTATAAAACGCTTCTGATTCTCTCTGAAAAGGAGTTGTTTCTTCAGTAAAAAAAAAACAAAAATTCCTTTTAAAGACTTCAGAGACTGATTTAGATGTATGTTCCAGAGAGTGTCTCGCTTGTTTCTATTTTCTGTAATGGAGTGTATAACGTTTTCATAATAAATAACCGTTTTACTTTTATACTGGGTTAAGATTGTTCTGGCTAGTCCAGGGTTAGTAACAACATCAAACTCAAGAGAGATGTCACTAACCGCGTATTTAGCTTCAGGGTCTTCAGACAGAACGACAGAACCGCTAGGATTAAATGTTAGATCATAAGTAAGTTTTTCTTTCAGTGCGCCTTGGTAAAAATGGCATATGCGTCTTTAAAAGCTCAAAATCTAGAGGGATACAGAATCTGTTGCCAAATGCTTCTGCTACTGCCTCATCTTTAACATCATTCTTTGCATCCTCCGCTTTAAGCCTGTGCTTGAGGGGCCGTTTGGGCTTTGTATTCCCTGATAAACTTTCTCTTTTCTTTCTTTTTTAGGCAGCCATAGATCAGAATAGAGGGCAAAAATGTCTGCCTCGCCTAGTAAAAAGGCCCTTTTTCCTCCAGTTTGATTACTATATGATTAACGATTGCTCTGCCTAAATTAGCAACAACAGTAGCATTAGGATCTGCCGATGTAATAACTATTTTGAATGATAGTTTAGCAGTGCCTGGCATTAAAACATCGTCAGCGCCAAGATCGGGGAACATAACTTTTAAAGTTTGTCCAGGCTGAACTGTTGATGGAGTATTTACACTAATTACAGTCTGCCTTATACCTTTTACGCCATGGGGTTCCTTCTCTTTTCTGTATGGATCGAGGTCACAACCGTATGAGTTCATATTTTATAAAACAAAAAAGAATATAAATAAAAAATATGGCTGAAGATTTTGACGCAATTGATCCTATTGAAGAAGAAGAAGATGAGAACTGGGCCCTTCATTGCAAGAAGAGCTTGAAGGAGCAGCAGCAGGCCAGGGAGTAGGGTTAAGCCAAATACGATTGTTAGATAGAATTGAATCATTATATAGCCATATGGGGCGAGAGCAGCCAGAAGCACTTAGGGTTTCTGATTTTTCAACAGATAAAAATAATCATTTGTATATAAGAACCAGTAAAGGAAAGAGTGTACGACTTACTGCAAAACCAGACCCAAACCCCAGTTTTTAAGCAGGGCCCAATTCTTAGAGATCTCCCTGTTGTTGACAAAGGCAATTAAAACTTTATTGACGATTTAAGGCCTGAGGCTGTTAGTCTTTTACAAAACTTTGGGGCAAGAGTTGCCAACAACAATCTGAAATACAAAACATACCTCTTCAAGAATTAAATCGAACAGCAGATGAACTAATACAGAAATTGAAACGAGTTTAAGTGAGGAGACACAGTTAAAAACAATTAATGATTCTCCATTGCCTATGCGTGAAATCCTGGGCTTATGAGGCCTACGGACAATAAAAGGTGAACTAACAAAAAATTTAGCAAAACTTGGCGAGCTAGATAGAGAGATAGAAGAAGAAAAAAAATAAACTCGCTGATGCAGATGATAACAATTTAGGGCAAGAAGAAAAGGCTAGAATACAGCAGAAAATACAAGATTTAATGCTACAAAGGGCGGTCAGGTTAGAAGTGCTGTCTACTAACAGAACGCAGCTAGCAGCGCAAACAAGCAGAATCAGAGAAACTATAAACAGAATACTTTATGAAAACACTACGCTAGCAGAAAGAAAAAGGGGTTCTGTTCAGAGAACAGGGGATTTACAATAGTTAGCATATTAACAGCCGTTGGGTTTGCTATCTTACATCGTTTATGCTTTAACCGGCAGTGCGCCAACAGGGCCAGTAGTGCCTCCAGTGCCTCAGCTGGTAAAAGTTGGATTAGAAACAATTACATCATCTAGCAAACTTATTAAAGAAGTTAGCCGCCAAAGCGCTTGATGCTCTGCCTGGCATAATAGGCAGTGTTGTTAGTTGGGTTTTGTTACTATAGGCAAAGTTGCTGGTTATATGGCCGACCATCTGTGGACATTAGGAGTGCTAGCTGCTGGATTAATTTTTAGTGAAATAAAGTATGGCTAAAACCAGTAAAGTAAAAATACAACGAGGCTGTCTTTTCGCTAGTGTGACTGTCAGTGTAAGGCAGATCAACAGGTGGAGTGCTTTCTGGGCTGCTTTCTGGCTGTGGGGCGCTTATAACTGGATCGCTTTCTTCAGGGCTAGGTACTTTCTTTAAAATGGATGGAGCGGGCCTTGTGTTTAAGCCTTGATTGTGCCCTAAGTTTTGGTCGTCTCCAGCTATGAGGATTTCATTGTTATAATTCTGTATCATGCCCAATCTGTAGTCTAAGGTCAGAGTGCAGCATGTATAATCCATGACCTACAACAAAGTCAACCTTTGACCTAGCATGTGCAAGAACGTCTTGATACCTTTGTATGCTGGTAGGCAAATCAACAGCAGAGTTTAATAGCATCTTCTAAATTGGCTAGAAATTGTTTCTGGCGTTTAAAGCTGTAGACTGATCCACGATGCTAGACTTGGTCTGTGCTTGCGCTCCTAATAGACACCAAACGTATGTCCGTATGGAGTCATTGAGTCTTTGCACTCCTGGCATTGTTAGGCCTTTACTTTCATCTAAGATAAATGTTTGCCCAAGCATTAGGGTGTTTTTGTTCAATTGATCCTAATCGAACTTGTTTGTTTGGTTGAAAAGAGGTGTGGCCAGGCCAGTAGTCATAAGTATATTCTCTTTTTGCAACCCACAAATACAATGTGCCTAACCCATGATTGCGGTCTAACTTTTGTCTAAAGTCAGTTGAAGGATATTAATGTTAAATTCGTTGCACATTCTTTCATATGCATTATTGTCCATTGGGCTTTTAAATGGATTAAACGCGTTGTCACTTGGAAGGGGCACTTGTAGTTCAGTTAGTATTCGTCTGTACTGGTAATAAACATGAAAGTTATATTACTGACCTTACTAAAAGATTGGGATGATTTAATTGGTTTACATATGAAACCACCGCAGCCAGTAGTTGCGCAGTAATCGCAAATTTAACTGATTCTGGAAAAAAGCCATAGGGCGAGATGACCATGCTGATGGCACTCTATCATTATTTATTGGCGGATTTAAATATTTAGTTAGTGGGTTTACAAGTCTAACTTGAAAGCCGTATGATTCATCTACTGCAATGGTTAGATTGCTGAAGTCTAAAGATTTGGGGTTATAAAACGCTCCTACATTGTAAGTGGCACTTTTGCTATATTTAAAAGGTTCCATTTTTTAAATTAATTTTTTAAATAGTTATAAAAAAGATGTACATCTATATAACCAAGCAAAACGAGCGTGTGTTCTTAACGTATCCAATTGTCAATTGGCGCGGTAGTTGTAGGATTGCCCTTAAAGAAATTGGCTTTAAAGTTATGTGGGCTAACATATCTGAAGAAGCTAAGAATAACTGGATCAATATTAGTAACGAGGGGGGTAATCAAATAACTCATGTGCAAATACCTGATGGTTACTACAACTTTTGTTCTTTAAAAGAAGTACTTCGCGAATTTAGCATATTGTTAAAAAATTAACGAAGCAAATCTCAGAATTACTATACATTTTCCACTAGAAGAAAGAAGAGAGTATACTTTCCCTAGAGGTCTAGCTCAAATCTTAGGTTTCCACAGTAGCGATAGAGCTTATAGATTTAGTACAAGAGAAGGTGTCTGGCAATTTGAAGGTAGTAAACCTTCTGATTTTCTCGTGAACCCAATGTTGTATGTTCATTTACAACAGTTAAAAACAGAAGATAATTTGTTTGATGGCTATCCATCAACAGTTCTAAAGGTTTTGCCATCAACTAGGGCAGGATTTTGCGATTATCGATTTATCTCAGTTGGAAAAAACAGTGAATTTAAAGAACTAATTAATGGGCCTATAAATTCATTGGATGTCAAAATAACTAACCAAAATGGAAAGTTGGTTGTTTGTTCTGATTTATTAATAGTGCTGGAAGTAGAAGAGTGTGCTGTAAATCATTAGATTTTTATATTATTGGAGAGAATGTAAATATACGGGTTCAAGACCACCCATCTTATTTCTCTCGTTTTTTTGTAAGAATTAGAAGAAGTTATATATATGTGCGTGAGTGGGCAGGGGGTGGTTTAATTAACTATGTCAATCAGCCCCAGGTCGTTTTGGCCTGGATTACTGCACTGCTTTGTAGAACAAAACGCTCGCACAAACAAACAAACAAACACACACACAATAGATAGGGAGGTGCTTGTGGGGGAAAGTGAAAGGGGTTTTTGTTGTTAACACTTGAACGACGTAAATTCGAGACAGCCGCCAAAAGCACTTATCAGAGTCCCGAATCAATAATCGCAGGATCTCTTTCAAAAGTTCTATCGGCGGCCGCCCAAAGGCAGCCTGAAGCAGGTGAATAGGTGAAACGTTGAAGCAGCCAACCGCAACAGCAAAAGTCATGGGACAGGAGTGAGAATGTCAGCAGGTCAACCGCTCACGCGTGAGCGGTTCTATTTTTAGGCTGTGCTTCGGCGGTTGCCATCCGCCGCTTACGCATGAATGGTTACTGGGATTGCTGGAGCTCGCTTGTGCTTGGTATGCATGGATCTCGCTTCCAGTGCTGTGCAAATTCTGGCACTTGCAGCATGGCTTTGATTTCATTCAGCTTCCCAGAAATGAAACGAAATGGAAGCCCTACAGCATAAAACCCTGTGAATCCAAAAAGAACACTTGCAACAGCACGTAATTTTCGTGCGTGAACATCAGAATACCCGGTTTTTGTTTTCAACCAAACAGCCCATGTTTCCTTCATTCTTCCTTCTTTTCTTTCATTTTCCTGCCATTGTTTACACAAAATCAAGAAGTTACCGAACTGAATGTAAATTAACAAGGACTGTGCATCTTGCCTCCTCAAATTTCTCATCCCTTTTTGTAGTCTTTCTACAATTTCAGCTTCATTTGCTGTTTTGGAAAATATCTGATCAGTAAAAGCTTCTCTGGAAATAGCTGATTGAATGTCAGCCTGATTCGCCATAAGATAGACATGTAATTCTTGTGGTGTTGAAAGATTTGTTCTCCTTTTTTTGTCTCCTTTCTTTTCTTTTAACAATTGCTCAAGCTTTCTTTTAGGCTTCTTTGGCAAATCCTGTGGTCCTTCCCTTTTAATCTTTTCAATTATTTCTGTCATTTTTTTAAAGTAGTCTTGATTCTCTTGCAAAATAAACATTTCTTCCTCTGTCCACAATTCCGTTGGTGTTGGTGGTGGTAATGGGAGATTTTGAGCTTGTTGAAAAGTAGAAGCTTGATCCATGTCAGGTAGAATTAAAGTTGATGGCTGTGTTGAGAAATCTAATAGATTTTGATTAGCAACTTGCGATTCCATAATTTCTCTCTCTAAATCTGAAGAAATGCTGTCTTGAGACATAATATTTCTGGTAAAATCACTTCTCTAGCACGTCTGCAAAGAACAATCCTCTCACACGTCTGCACAGCACGCCTCCCAAATGTGAAATGATGGTAGCTCTGTCTCGTTGCTAACAACACAAAAGCTTCCCCGGCCAAAATGACGTCATACTCCCTGCCGATTGGTTGAACTTGCACGCATAACATCTGAGCTCGTCGCCTGATGATTAACAATTCACTAGTAGCGCGTGCAGCGTGAGAGCGCTACTGCACACGGTTGCAGGACCAATATTGATTTTAATCGGTCTAGCAGCCAGCCGTGAACAAACAGGATTGTCAAACCATATACATTTTTAGTTGATTTTATGTGCCTGG
>CM031609.1:9935665-9940665 GCA_018398815.1 Conus ventricosus | reverse complement strand
TATTAAGTAATGCGATGCTGAAAATTGATTAAACAACCGTTACAAACCGTTATTATTTCTTATATATAGGTGGATTTTAATTAAATTTGGTATATAGAAAAGTTATCACACACAAATGGCACTTCTATAAAGTGTTTCAAAATTTGACCGTTAAAAACCGTTATTCTTGACATATTGTCCGATTTGGATCAAATTTGGAATGTAAACAGGCTTTAGCCCAGTGAGGACTAAAATACCAGTTTCATAAGTGTACATCGGTTATATAACCGTTAAAACCGTTATTTTGCCGTTTTATTTTATATATTGGTGGATTTTAATGAAATGTGGTATATACAAAGGTTATCACACACAAATGGCGCTTCCATATAGTGTTTCAAAAAATGACCGTTAAAAACCGTTATTCTTGTACATAGGCTCTAGCCCAGTTAGGACTAAAATGCCAGTTTCAAAAGTGTACCTCGGTTAAATAACCGTTAAAACCGTTATTTTGCCGTTATTTTTTTATATATTGGTGGGTTTTAATGAAAATTAGTATATAGACAAGTTATCACACTCAATCTATGAAAGTACTGTGTTTGACGGATTTTAAAATAGCTTTAGATCTAATAACTGACTGGTAGGTCATGAATATTTTCATAGTAAACATGCTCTTGACATGTACACACGTATTCAAGATAAACTGGGAGTACGGTTATATGCTTTGCATCTTGGTTTTGTTTTTGTTTTTTTTAATTCTGTGTGCGTCGATATTCAAGGCCGAAATCTTTCGGAGCCGGAATGTCTGCCGTGGAAATGTCCAAAGCCGGAATGCGCTCAGGCCGGAATGTCCGGACATCGCATCAGACACAAGGATGCAGAGAAAGAGGGGAGACGAGCGAGGGGTGGGGTGGGTGGGGTGGGTGGGGTGGGGCTGGGAGGGGGGAGACACAGATGAGAGGAAAAAGACGGTAACAGCAGAGAGTAAGAGAGGCTGACATCGAAGGACGGAGAAGGGGGAGGAGGGGGGGGGGGGGGGGGGAGGGGGGCGGGGAACAGAACGAGGATTGTGAGGGGAGAAAGAGAAACTCGGTAGAGAAGGTGACCAGAGAAAAGGAGGATGGGTGGTTGGGTGGTTGGGTGGTTGGGTGGCAGAGGGGGTGGTGGGCAAAGCGTAGGGGGCGGGGTGTGAGGGTTGGTGGGGTTAAAAGGTATAAGAAGAAGAAAGAAGAAGAAGAAGAAGAAGAAGAAGAAGAGAAAGAAGTATTGGCATCAGATGCAGACGTAGTGAAAAACAATGATGAATCGAAAATCAAGAAAAAAAGGGGAAAAAAAGACACTAGAGCAACAGAGAAGAGACTGGCATTGGAGAGATAACACACAGCTGGGTTGCTGGGAGAGAGAGAGGGGGCGAGGGGTGGGAAGAGAGAGAGAGAGGGGGAGAGAGGGGCGAGGGAGAAAGAGACAGAGAGAAGGGGGGGGAAGAGAGAGAAGGCAGAGAGAGAGGAGAGAGAGTAGGGAGAGAGAGTAGGGAGGAAGAAGAGAGAAGAAGAGAAGAAAGAGAAGAAGAGAGAGAGAGAGAAGAGAGAGAGAGAGAGAGAGAAGAGAAAGAGAAGAGAGAAAAAGAAGAGAGAAAGAGAAGACAGAGAGAGAGAGAGAGAGAGAAGAGAGAAAGAGAGAGAGAGAGAAGAGAGAGAAGAGAGAAAGAGAGAGAGGAGAGAGGAGAAAAGAGAGAGAAGAGAGAGAGAGAGAGAGAGAGAGAGAGAGAGAGAGAGAGAGAGAGAGAGAGAGAGAGAGAGAGAAAGAGAGCGCGTTCTGGCACACATGAAGCCTCTGACAAATTTCCTACGAGCACTTATCATCACAAACAGAAAAACGTGCTGAAATGGAGGGGAAGTTGGAAGCAAAACAAAAAAGAGAAAAGAGGGTGGATGGGGGAGGGGAGGGGGAGGGGAGCAACAAAAAAAGGAACGAAATAGAAAAGACATGAAAAGGGGTAGAGAAATAAAGAACAAAAAATATAGAGACAGACAGACAGACAGAGAGATGGAGAGACAGAAATATTGCAACAGTGAGAATCAGAGAGAGAAAGAGAGAGAAAGAGAGAGAGACAGACAGAGGCAGACAGAGAGAGATACACAAAGATGGAGAGACAAAAATAGTGAAACACTGTGTGTGCGCGCGCGCGTGTGTGTGTTGTGTGTGTGTGTGTGTGTGTGTGTGTGTGTGTGTGTGCGTGCGTGCGTGCGTGCGTGCGTGCGTGCGTGCGTGCGTGGTGTGTGTGTGTGTGAGAGAGAGAGAGAGAGAGAGAGAGAGAGTGGGAGAGAGAGAGAGAAGAGAGAGAGAGAGAGAGAGAGAGAGAGAGAGAGAGAGAGAGAGAGAGAGAGAGGAGAGAGAGTACGATGTGTAGAGTAGCCGACACGTGCACACTGAATGAAGCTGAACTGTGATGTGAGTTGGTGTCATTTAGCAGGCAGACAATTGCTTCCTACACAAACCTCGGAGAATCCACCACCCACCCACCCAGGATACCATGATCTGCATACCAAGAGGCCACCACCCACCCACCCAGGATACCCTGATCTGCATACCAAGAGGCCACCACCCACCCACCCAGGATACCCTGATCTGCATACCAAGAGGCCACCACCCACCCACCCAGGATACCCTGATCTGCACACCAAGAGGCCATCATCCACCCACCCACCCAGGATACCCTGATCTGCATACCAAGAGGCCGTCATCCACCCACCCACCCAGGATACCCTGATCTGCATACCAAGAGGCCACCACCCACCCACCCAGGATACCCTGATCTGCATACCAAGAGGCCATCATCCACCCACCCAGGATACCCTGATCTGCATACCAAGAGGCCACCACCCACCCACCCACCCAGGATACCCTGATCTGCATACCAAGAGGCCACCACCCACCCACCCAGGATACCCTGATCTGCATACCAAGAGGCCACCACCCACCCACCCACCCAGGATACCCTGATCTGCATACCAAGAGGCCACCACCCACCCACCCAGGATACCCTGATCTGCATACCAAGAGGCCATCATCCACCCACCCACCCAGGATACCCTGATCTGCATACCAAGAGGCCACCACCCACCCACCCAGGATACCCTGATCTGCATACCAAGAGGCCACCACCCACCCACCCACCCAGAATACCCTGATCTGCATACCAAGAGGCCATCATCCACCCACCCACCCAGGATACCCTGATCTGCATACCAAGAGGCCACCACCCACCCACCCAGGATACCCTGATCTGCATACCAAGAGGCCATCATCCACCCACCCACACAGGATACCCTGATCTACATATCAAGAGGCCACCATCCACCCACCCAGGATACCCTGATCTGCATACCAAGAGGCCATCATCCACCAACCCACACAGGATACCCTGATCTACATATCAAGAGGCCACCATCCACCCACCCAGGATACCCTGATCTGCATACCAAGAGGCCACCACCCACCCACACAGGATACCCTGATCTGCATATCAAGAGGCCATCATCCACCCACCCACACAGGATACCCTGATCTACATATCAAGAGGCCACCATCCACCCACCCAGGATACCCTGATCTGCATATCAAGAGGCCACCATCCACCCACCCAGGATACCCTGATCTGCATATCAAGAGGGCTCGGTACCATCCCCTTTGTGGAAAACAGCCATGCAAATATGTCCTCCTCCGCCCGCTGAGGAACTCAGTGGGTGGTACTCCGAGGTGACACCCAAAGAAACCGAGGTCTTCGAACCCAAAGTGCTCGACATAGGAGCCAGTGTTGGCACTGTGTCTGGAACTGATCATGTGTGGATGCCCTGCAAAAGTGGCCGCTGTGCTTACCGTCAGACTCTCACTTAAAGCAACGTGCACACACTACCAGTCAAACAGAAGAGAGTTCCCCATTTCAGTTGCACACACGTAAAATCCCATCACCAACTTTCGGAAGAGAAGGCCAGTTTGGCCATTGGTATGGATGACACGTTACACATAGCATGCACCTTCCCCGAAGCTGGAGTATGGCTGCCTTTATGGTAGGATGAAAAAGGGTCATACACACAAAACTCCACTCCCTTTGTTGGGAAGATGGGATGAATCCTTGCCTGTCTACACAGGGAATGTCCGCAGGAGTATCAGCCTGCGCACGCAGAAAGAAAGAAAGTTAAAAATTTGTTTCAAAGTGGGGTGACTGCGGGCAAAAATTGAAACAAATTAAATTTTAAAAAAAAAGAGAATTCTTTGTCGGTCCGCCAAACAACAGGGACAAACAACTTACAAGACAGAACACGACGCGTTTCGACTTCTTAGGTCTTTTGGAGCCAAGATAAACAACATTCACGACAATGAAAACGAAGACCGAGCAATCACTTTATCTTCTGTTTTGTCTCGTAAGTTGTTTGTCCCTGCTGTTGGGCGGGACCTACTGATAAATACCGACAAGCCCTCAGTCTTTCTGGGGTAAAGATCCAAAGAAGAAAACCAAATTAACCACCTTCCTTAAACATATTTAGAAAATATCTTTCACCTTTAGAATAATCATCTTCGTTTTCTTCTTTTCATAATGGTCTTCTCATCACGTGTTACCTGGAGGTCTACAAAGCCTATCACTGGTCAGTCGTGGTCTTTATTTTGCACTTACCGCTGACACTTTCTGTGTCATTAAAATTTTTTAAAAGTTATGAGGCATGCGCTGTCGCCAGCTTTTCCAAGTACGACACCGTCGACCAGTCTGTCCTCTGATTCAACTTTCCATCCTACAGGTGATAAACCAATCACCTTGTGTTATTGCTTCAGTTAACTAAGTGCATGCAAGCTGCACGGTTTCCTTGAGTAGGGGTAGGGGGGAAGGGAGGGAGGGGGGCAAAGCACAAGAGGATGAACTAGACTTTAGATCTTTCTCTTTTCAAAAGCTTGACTTTAAATCTTTCTCTTTTCAAAAGCTTGACTTTAAATCTTTTTCTTTTCAAAAGCTTGACTTTAAATCTTTC
>CM031609.1:9920665-9930665 GCA_018398815.1 Conus ventricosus | reverse complement strand
TGCTTGCTTGTACGTATGTTTGATTAAAACTTTGAATAAAAGTTTGATTTTGAACAGAGGACACAATCCCAACACAGAGTGAAAAGAGACAGGGGAGGGAAGGGGAAGAGGAGGAGGACGGGGGGGGAAGAGATGGGGCCGGTCTGAAACAGTGATGGAATGGGAAGGATGGGTGAGCGTGCGAGTGGTTAGTATAACAATTTATTGACTGAAACAAAAAAATGAAATATACATCGACACCTAATGTAAAACAGACTCACGATTATTCAGTTTTCGCATTTTTTTCATTAAAATTAATGGGGGGGGGGGGGGGTGTTTGTTGTTCTTTGTTTTAAAATGTCAGGACACGAAATCGGAAAATCTGACCATGCTAGGATTACCCATTCAGAACTCGATCATGATGGTCGAGTTCTGAATGGATATTCCTAGTATGGTCAGATTTATTCCCATTTCGGTGTTTTGATTCCTTAAGAGGGTGGTATTGCTCTCGGGAATTACAACGATAGCTAGTCTCTTTAATGCCTACATGATGTTAAATGCACACCAGCTGTTCAACATCTTCTAGTGCATTGTAGTCAACGATTACTCCTCTTGTAAAATCTTCATAAAAGAATACACAGAGAACTCTGCACACTACGACATTGTCCACATTTGATATTGATAACAGGAATGTATGACACCGTTAGCTTTAGGGTGGAGTTGAATGTGAATGCTTTTATTTTTATATGTCCTTAGATATTGAGAGTAGTGTCCCGGGCGGAGTCCTTATTTATCTCCAAATCTCAAACCGCGATAAGGTTGACGACATCTTTCAAACAACTGCAATTATTTCTTTCCTGTGGTCGGCGTGACTTGAAGGAAGAAAATGTCACCGGAGAGAGAGAGACAGAGACAGACAGACAGAGACAGAGACAGAGAGATACAGAGATACAGGGACAGAGACAGAGACAGAGACAGACAGACAGACAGACAGACAGACAGACAGAGAGTGAGAGGAGAGAGAGAGAAATAACTCGAACTCGACTTTATTGAGTAAACACAAAAATGGTCATTTCAAGCCCACCACCCCTATTAAGGCAAACCCAAGGTATTCAAGCATTTTCATTGCGAATTTTAAATGCATTATACAGAAACTGAATTTTGTTGTTGCCATACATGTCCGAATCCATTTTTACAAAGCAAGTCTTTTATTTCGGAAGACCACGTACTTTTTTCCATTTCCCTGTAGATGTACCACCATTTCATATACTTTCTTGGGCAATCTATCGTCTGTTTGAATTCACAGCTCTGAGTCAAAACTTCATACATCTCACCGCTGCATGAATGAATATAGGGTATCGTCCCAAGTTCCCCTAAAACCATCTTATTTGGAGTCTGAATCCCAACATTTCACGCTTTTTTACATGCAAACACACGTGGTGAACCTTTTCAAGAACGTCGAACTGTTGGAATCCCCATACTTCAGATCCATACAGTATAACAGGTAATATTTGAGCATCAAACAGCTGAAAAACCCCATTCTTATCAATACATCCTAATCTCCACGAGGACTTCAGTATTTTCACCGTTCTTACTTTGGCTTTTGTAGCAAGTCTGAAACAGCTTGTGTAAAGACAATTTAGTAGTGAAGTGCAGTCCTAAATATTTGTAATTATTCACCACAGCAATTCTCTAATTTCCACATCACCATTTCTCATTCACTCCAAGGAATCCACCCTTTCTAAATACAATCACTTTTGTCTTGCTTAAATTAACAGTCAAATCGGACTTGTCAGCAAAACGTGTAAGAATATTACGAGTTAAAATTACATCATCAGCAAAGAGCAGGATCAAAATCTGTATTTACATTAGGTGCTAGTTGGAGGTTAAAAATCACATCATCAGCAAAGAGTAGGATCAAAATCTGTGTTACATTAGATGTTAGTTGCACACCATACTGCCCCTTCTGTGTGACCTCAATCGCCAATTCATTAATCACATAGGAAAATAATGTTGGCGACAAAGTACAGCCTTGTCTCACACATTTTGGGCATTCACAATGAACAGTCAGTTCATCATCACCACACTTACACACACCGTAACTGCTCTGTACATACCTTGCAGTGTTCTCAACATTCTCCCTCCCACTCCCGCTCGTCTTAAAACATTCGACATGATGTTCCTATTGATAGTGTCAAAACATTTGTGAAAGTCAACAATACACACATACAGTTTTCCCGAACGTTTAGACAGATACCTTTCTACAATACCATACAAAACAAATATATTGTCCACAGGGGAATAGCCATGCCGGAACCCCCCCCCCCCCCCCCCCCCCCCCCCCCCCCCCCCCCCTTGTTCTTTCACAAAACAATTGTTAGCTTCTGCCCACGTGCTGAGTCGCTTATTTAAGATCTTAGCAAAGACCTTTCCTAAAATGCTCAACAGTGATAATAATAATAATAATAATAATAATGGGGATTTATATAGCGCCTTCCACGGCACAAGGCGCTTTACAAAGGCAAAAAAAATGCAATTGCTAAATGTAAAGAAACATGCATTGAAAAAAAACGGCTCAGAAATGAAAAACAAAGGCTTTCTCTCATTCTCTCCCACGCGCACACACACTCTCACGCACAGACACACAATACACAACAGCCGCAACAAGCACAAACTACTAGGCAATCCACAAAATAACAAAAGTCAATCAACTATCTGGTAATGACTGTCTTCTTAGTATTGTTTGAAAAGGTAGGTTTTCAGGGAGGTTTTGAAGGAAGAAAAGGTTTGAGAATGTCTTAAGTCATAGGGGAGTTTATTCCAGAGTTTGGGAGCTGCGTATGAGAAAGCTCGTTCGCCATGCTGTTTACGATGGGGGCGGTAACTGGGAAAGCGGAAGGTCCTAGTGTCGGTGGAGGAGCGGAGCGTACGTGATGGGACATATGATACACCCCTATAATTATTCGGAGCCTCTCTATCCCCTCCTTTATGTATAGGCACAATCACTGCCTCTGCCCATGCACTTGGGAAATCGCTGGTATCAAGAATTTGACTGAACAGGGTGACGAGAAAGGGGGGGGGGGGGGGGGGGGGGGCATTCTGTAACCGAGGTTTTCATCATTTCAGCAAGTAAACCATCCACGCCAGGCGACTTGTTCCCTGTGACATTCATTCATAAGCTCGGACCATTTTCAATTATCCAAGTGTCAGTGGTTTCTCCGTCCACGCATGTGCAGTAAGTATTGACCGTTGCATCGTACGATCTTGATCAACCCGGTCGACGTGGAATTGGCTCCGCAAGATAGGTCAACTATTCGAAGAGCAAGAAACCTTTTGAAGGTATCAGTCGAGGCCGGACTGAAGGGACACTACAGGGCGTTCGACGACACCCACAACCTTTACGGGGAAGGGCTAAACGAGTCTCATCGTTCCGTGGGCGAGTCTGATAGCTGTAGTCAAAGAAGGCTGTGCTGAGGTGAATAGGTCTAAATCATTTTTTTCGTGTAGCGCAACAAAATTTATTTCAATACAATCGTATTAAGGCACATTTACCGGTTCAATAATATTTTTGTGCGCGAGATCATTTAAAATGCTCTGAATTAAATATTTCAGGTTTACCAGTCAACACGTATGATTGATCGTAGAGCTGTCATTTTCATCCGTTTGCTCTCATCATATCGTGTTGCCATGTACTAACCCATATTATGTAAATTCTATTTCAGCTCGCCATTGCATGCAACCATATCTAGAAGATATGATATTTGTGTGAATGCAGATTATTATTTATAGAATCGTAAACGAGTTCAAGTTATGAACGAAATATTTTCCTTGGATCTAAGTGATCTGTGTAACATGAAGATTGACGCCATTTGATTTAATCTGTTCAAGGATTAAATATAATTGTAATTCATCAAGCATTAAGCCTTGGCGAATAACTCAGTCAAGGCAGATTGGAATATTCGTATACATTTTCCTTCTTTGTTAACGAGTTTTATCGTAAAGCAAATTTTGAAGGAAATCAATTGTAAATGATAGAGCAAGCTAGTGCAATTGTAAAGTGTGTTTAGAGCGTGTAATGGGTGGACTAGTGATGTGCCACTATAGTGCAAGATCTAAGACGATTGTTATCTTGCAGGTTCTACTTCTTCTGCTACTACTCCTACTCCTACTTGTACTCCTACTCTTCCCTTTTCATCCATCTTGATCATCTCCGCATCTCTATCTTCACCTTCGTCACACATCTTAACCCCGCTACATCCTTCGTCGAGAGGAACGTGCTGGTGTGTCAACCTTGCCGGGATCTGGAAGTGAACTGTGAACGTCAGCGGAACTCCGGAACGCTACACGATTCCGTGAAGCTGAGTGGCAATCACATAAACACATCCCTCCGCATTCAAGCACGCCACAGCACACTCAGACACTTTGTATAATTTTTTTGTGCATAACTATACTTTATGTGTATTCTCCGGAAGATATTTTTGTAGCACGAGCGGACAATCGATATTTGTGCTACTGCAAGAAGCGAAGTGGAGAAGGACAGAGACTTTGTTGTTTCCAAGTGTATGTGCATGATTAATTTCTTTTGTGTGTAATTCATTTCATAGGGAACAAACGGACATCAGCATTCAAAGCAACAAAACGACATATTCACTGCAGATCGTCATCATCGTTACTGTTACTTTATTAAATTCAGTTGTTGTTATCAAAATCAAACCTCTTGTTCCATCTGTAGAAAGAAAGTGAAGGGTGTGGACGAAAGTTTGACTTTCCTACAACGGTCTATCGTTCTTGCCTGAGCATTCAACCATCATTTATGAATGGGGTCTTATTAAAACGTCACATTCCCTTTAAATGATTGACCGCCTCCATGATCTCATTGCAGTGATGTAACAGGCCAGTGTTTCAATACTAAGAGGGGTTGACTCGTCCTCAACGGTGCTCGCTGTCACAGAACCTTCATTTCCCGGTATCCTTTAAAATGGTTATAACCAGGCGAGAGAGAGAGAGAGAGAGAGAGAGAGAGAGAGAGAGAACTTTGAAGCTCATTGAACACAGTGCCAGACGTGTTGTCAAGACACCTGTCTGAATTCATCGTCTCACTGTAACCCCGGTGTAACAGTCCGTTCTTACCCCCCTCTGGAACTTACCCCGGGGTAAGTCTGGGCTAGCCTGCTTTTACCCCCGGGGATCATTCTAGGGCTAGCTTGAAGTTACCCCCCCCCCCCTAGTTGGAACTTACCCCCGCGGGGTTAAGTTTGGGCTAGCCTGGATTTACACCCCCCCCCCCCCCCCCTTCCAAAGGGCCGGCCTGGGACTATTTGGAATCTTCCTCCACCCCACCCTTCAAACAAGAGAGGGTTATTCAGGGTTTTCCTCTGCCTTTTCCCAACACGCACACCCGCATTTAAAAAAAAAATGTGTCAGCCTGCATATTTACACCCCTCTCCCATTTCCTATATACAGTCTGTTGGGTTTAGACAAAGTGTAGTTCTAGACTCTTCTCAATAAATGGACCTCCTACCCCCCCTCACCCCCCTCAACCTTCACCAAACACACACACACACACACACACACACACACACACACACACACACACCACACACACACACACACACACACACACATACACACACCCTGGTTCACTAACAGATTACGTATTAACATTTCTCGCGCTGGCTTACATGCGTGGGTCAATATTCGGGTGTGTGAGTACGCCCGTGCATGCGTGGGAAAGAAAGACGGCTACATGCCAATGTGACCAAGTGCCAGTGTGACCAAGCGTAGTTGTGACAAAATGTTGTTGTGACAGCGTGTCGTTGTGACCAAGTACCGTTGTTGCTTCATCCCGGTTTGCCTCTTTTAACTATTTTACAACTATTTAGTCTCCTGAATACCTGTGTACCTTAGCTTGTACAATGCAGATGACTAGTGGTCAGTGCCACTGACCATGGTCATTATGACGTAAATCGGAGATTTTAACTATTTAACAGCTAATTAGTGTTTCCCGAGTGCGTGTGTACCTTGTACAATGTAGATTACTTGTGGTCAGTGCCACTGACTACTGGTCATTATGACGTAAATCGGAGATTTTAACTATTTCACAGCTAATTATAGTTTCCCGAGTACCTGTGTGCCTTCTACAATGCAGACGACTGGTGGTCAGTGCCACTGACCACTGGTCACGATGACGTAAATCAGATATTTCGACTATTTTACTGTTACTCAGTGTCTCATGAGTGTTTGTATACCTTGTGCAATGCAGACAACCAGTAGTCAGTGTCATTGACCATTGGTCACTTTAATGTATAAAGATTTTAACTATTTTTACAGCTAATTAATGTCTCCTGGGTGCCTGTATACCTTGTACAATGTAGATGACGGGGGGGGGGGGGGGGGGGTCGAGGTGGGTGGGTGGGTGTCGGAGGGGGGGGGGGGGTAAGTTCCAGCTAGTCCTGGAATGACCCCGGGGGTAAAAGCAGGCTAGCCCAGACTTACCCCGGGGTAAGTTCGGGGGGGGGGGGGGGGGGGGGGTAAGAATGGACTGTTACACCGGGTCCTTCCATTATGTGCATGGGCCAGTAATCTAAAGGGCTGCTGTGTCTGTATTAGGGCGTCCTAGTCTGGCAGAAGTCAGTTACGTCAGCCGATGCCAGAAATAAATGAAGGACTCTTTGAAGATCAAACACCTCCGTCACACAAGACCTTGGTTGGCACCAAAAAGTGTTTAATAATGTAAGATTGCACAAAGAGAGAGAGAGAGAGAGAGAGAGAGAGAGAGAGGAGAGAGAGGAGAGAGAGAGGAGAGAGAGAGAGAGAGAGAGGAGAGAGAGAGAGAGGACCATCCATCAATAGGTTTGTACACCAACCGATGTTCCGTGAGCAACTTGATTCGGAAATGAAAACATGATTATTTTTGGTGCCAGGGTTATTAATTAATAGTCGGTATGGACTGACAGAGTTACTTCCCATATGACTTTTTTTTTTTGCGGTAAGATATAGACAAATACCAAACGTTAACTTTTCTATGGTTAGAAAGTTTTGCTATGTCATGAATATACATAACATCCTGGATGATTATCCGTTCTTCGTCAACAGCATCTTCACGGTGTCCATGCTCCATGGAACAGTTCGTCATAGGTTTGCAGGAGGATTCTGGAATCACCCCGAAAATCAGACGTTTACCACACATCAACACCTAACTCTGAACGATTTGTTGTTGGGCCATTGCTAATCTCGTCAGACACCGGTTTTGATCAACTGTAGGGTGGATTTGTCCCTGGGCCACCGGCCATCTTGTCACCAGGTTGGGATATAACGGCCCAAACTGTCATCGTTCTTTATGGAACATCTCAGAAAGTACTTGGCCGATTTATAATCGGTTTGGATGATCTTGTGACAAATCGGAGCCTCTTTCCATATTAAGTAATGCGATGCTGAAAATTGATTAAAACAACCGTTAAAAGCCGTTATTGGTTGATTTTGAAATTGTAAAGTGGTGCCGTAGGATTTATTATCTCAGTGACGAAATACATTATGACGCATGTTCGATCGTGACGTGGGTTTTTAAAAAAAAATTTTTTATGACGCATGTTTGATTGCGACGTGTTTTTTTACACGCGTTTTCAAGATAATCTGGGAGTACGTTTATAATTATGCTTTGCATCTTGTTTTTTTTTTCTCTGCATACGCAGGGCTGATACTCCTGCGGACACTCCCTGTATAGACAGGCGAGGATTAATCCCATCTACGCAACAAAAGGAATGCGGTTTTTTTGTTTGTTTGTTTGTTTGTTTTTCCGCCATTAAGGCAGCTATACTCCCAGGTTGGGATCAAATCAGGTCTGTAGTTTTAGTGTAGTCTTGCTCAAAATTCAGCCTAACAACCTATCCAAAAAAGAAATTCATGGTTGATTTCAAAGTGTGGGTTGACCACAAACGGAAATTGAAACAAAAGTGGAAATAACATTTCTGGGCCGCAAATCGAAGGTGCTGAGAGATAACAAAACAGATACAACGCGTTTCAACCTCTTGGGTCTTCTTCGCAGTTCTGTTTGAAGAGGACCCAAGAGATCGAAACGCGCTGTGTTTGATTTGTATTACGTGGTTTTTTTTTTTTTTAGTTTGGTGGCCCAGTGATTCTGCTTTTGCTCCACTTCAGTTAAGGTAATGGCAATGCACAGTCCGATAACGAACACACATGCATGGACACTAAGGCATTTTTTACGAAATGGGACAAAGTGTGAACTGATTTTCGAAATCTAATATACAAACTCACAATGTCACCATATTTCTTCGCGTGGAGTCTTCTTTATGGTTATTGCTGCGAATGCTTTTCAGACGTCCTAGAACTTGAGAGTCCATTTCAGAAACTGTAGACCGTTGCCCTGGGGTCACACTGGCACATGTACATCTATGTGAAAAGGATTTAGGCACGACAGTTCCATAAGTGCTTGCTCACAGCTCCCCAACCCATTCCCACACACACATTCGCAAGAGAACAACTACATCGCCCTCCCTAAATACATGTAGCTTCCATAACACATTTGCGTTGCGGTGAGAACGAACGCGTGGGTGATTCTGTCTGGATGCTTCTGCTATATGGTCCAGTGCAGCTGTCAGTAGGGATAAAATCAGACGACACGTGTCAGTGGACTCGACCGGAAGTGAATTTGCGGCGGAAATTCAACTTCGAGAGAAGCACGGACTTCCTGCCTCGTAGCTGACAGCGTTGTCATGTCAGGTAAGCGTTAGGTCTGAAACCTACAATCATAAAGTTAGATCAGCTGGAATGTCTCTGTTCTTCCTTCCAGAAGAAGAATGGCTGGGGTTTGGGGGAGGTAGGAGAGAGGGGAGTGGTGAGGTGGGCGTACGGGGCAGGGGAAGGGTGAAAAAGAGGGTATAAGGGATGGAGGGATGACGGAACATGGGTGGGTATAAAAACAAACTGCACGGAAGTTTAAGTGATTACGACATGGAAAACTTTGAACTGGAGCCGCTGCTCCGGACCTGCAGTCAGGGACAACTCCTTCACTGACCTGTTTCAGTGGTCAGCGAGAAGTGAAGAAGGCAGGGAAGGGGGCGGGAGAGGGGGGAAGGGGGTCTTGAGCCTGTAAGGTTCAAACCTGGCAGTGTACCCCTGGTGAACCAGACCTCTGCCCCCTGGTGTGGGACTGATAAACAATTCTCCCCACGTTGTGACAGGCAGGCCTGGCTCTGTCGATTGCTGATTGGGGTCTGGTCCACAACCTCTCGGTGGGACCGGCTCCCTCATAGCGGCAAAGCCTCGTCTACAACCTCCCGGTGGGACCCGCTCCCTCATAGTGGCAAAGCCTGGTCTACAACCTCCCAGTGGGACCGGCTCCCTCATAGCGGCAAAGCCTGGTCTACAACCTCCCGGTGGGACCGGCTCCCTCATAGCGGCAAAGCCTGGTCTACAACCTCCTGGTGGGACCGCCTCCTCATAGCGGCAAAGCCTGGCCCAGAACCTCCTGGTGGGGCTGGCTCCCTCATAGCGGCAAAGCCTGGCCCAGAACCACCTGGTGGGGCTGGCTCCCTCATAGCGGCAAAGCCTGGTGCACAACCTCCAGGTGGGACCGTCTCCCTCATAGCAGCAAAGCCTGATCCACAACCTCCCGGTGGGACCGTCTCCCTCATAGCAGCAAAGCCTGATCCACAACCTCCCGGTGGGACCGTCTCCCTCATAGCGGCAAAGCCTGATCCACAACCTCCGGTGGGACCGTCTCCCTCATAGCAGCAAAGCCTGATCCACAACCTCCCGGTGGGACCGTCTCCCTCATAGCAGCAAAGCCTGATCCACAACCTCCGGTAGGGACCGTCTCCCTCATAGCAGCAAAGCCTGATCCACAACCTCCGGTGGGACCGTCTCCCTCATAGCGGCAAAGCCTGATCCACAACCTCCCGATGGGACCGGCTCCCTCATAGCGGCAAAAGCCTGGTCTACAACTCCCGGTGAGACCCGCTCCTCATAGCGGCAAAGCCTGATCCACAACCTCCCGGTGGGA
>CM031609.1:9910665-9915665 GCA_018398815.1 Conus ventricosus | reverse complement strand
AGAAGACATGTCTCTCTTTGTGAGTCACATAATTATACAGACTGATTTGTGTATCTTGTATTGCGAGTAAAGATTTAATGTTGTACCTAGAATCGACTTTTTGTGGCTGGATCAAATTTCAGAAGAGATAAGAACCAGCTGTTGTCATTCGCCCAAGTCAGCGCTGGACGTACAAAGAAAATTATGTCAAACAACAGGAGTTTGATTCTTTATTGAAACAAAGATTTGCCCTCCTGTGTTGAGAAGTAACATTGGCTGGACTTGGATGAGTTCTGGTCTTGGATGAGTTCTGGTCTTTTGGAATGTACTCTCCTTCAGCTGTCACCCTTTTTTTAATTCGTTCCTCCATCCTGAATGTATTACTTTGTGAAGCCACCAAAGGACAATGGCACATTTCTTATCCAGCAGCAGAGTATTCCATAAGACCCAAGCGATGAATTGGCGCAGCTTTCTTGCTTCAGTCAGCACTTCATCTAGTGTTAGTAGCTTGTCCCTGGCACTGCAGACTGCACCAAACCCTGGATTACAAGTAATGCTTTGCTCTTAAAGTCGCAATAGGTTTTCTTCTAATGCCGTTGTGGAGGTGGTTTGCTCATCGTGAGTGTACCTACATTCTAGCTGACAGAAAAGTTCCTTGGAGAATCCCCCAGATCTCTCAGGAAGCAAGGTCAGGTGTCCTGTTTCCTGATCCTTCTCCTCCTTGCTGATTCCAGTTTGTCCAGGGCGTTGTCTTAAGCTGTCTTCTCAGAGCTTCTCTTGCCCTTGTGTCTTAAACCACGAAAGTCACTTTCATTTGTTTCTATCAAATGTTTTCTTTTCTTCCTCCCGGAATAATCCATCTCTAGCTGACATCTGAATCCTTGAAGAAGTGTCTCCAACTGTGTTTCACCCAATAGGTGACCGAACAGAGGACAAATACAGTGTCTCCAACAAAAGCTAGCACGTACTCCTATGTGCCGTATTCTGTCAGCGGTATCAGTTTGTGGACTTGTTTCTGTTCATCTAGCATCTCCCATTCCTCTTTGTCACTTGTTGGAGGCAAGCTGAGGTGTTGGCACTTCACATTAAGAGCCTGTATGAATTCCACACTGTCATTGGAATCCTGGCTTTGGTGTTCCAACGTCTCATCTGCTAATGCAAAAAAAAAAAGAGTACTCCGCCGTCAAATCAATGTTCTTGTTTCAATACAAACCGCCAGTATAGTGCTAATAATTAATATGCAAAATAGAATCCATGACGTCTGCCATTACACTAGATTGGGAAAATTCGTTCGCGCGCACGCGCGCGCACTCACTCACACACACACACACACACACACACACACACACACACACACACACACACACACACACACACACACACACACACACACACACACACACACACACACACACACAATCAAAACAGGGCAATTATACAGACTCACTTTACTTACACGAGTGAGTTAGAAATGCAAACCTCCGTTGCAACATGAATTGACCAAATCACTGAGAGAACCAAAGACAACAGAGCAACACGTGACAAACTGAACAAGGTTCGCATCTAAATGTTCAAAGACTGAGAGAAAATACGACGTACCCTCAGTTTAGTTGAAGAAAAATGAATAAACAGCCTTTCGGTCACGTTACAGAATCATCACAAACACGCGACATTCATTGACGCCGATAAGAACGAAGAAAATCCCAGAAATCGATCACCACGAGACTTCCATTTCTCACCTAAGTCCCGTCTTTCTTTCTTCCCTCCTCTCCTCCTCCACCACCACCCCCCTCCCCCATTTCAGTCTTCCTCTCTTCTCCTTCCTCCCTTTTGCCACTTCCGTCCTATCCCCTCCACACTGCGGGCCCCCTCGTCCTCACTCTTCCTCTCCCCTAAGCCTGGACCGCTCCACCTCTTCCCCCTTCATCCTCCCACACTTCACCCCCTTCTCTCCCATACTGCCTCTGACCCTCACTCTCCCCTGCTTTCCGCTTCCGTCTCAACTCCTCTTCGTTCTCCCACGCCTCCCCTTCGCCGCCCCCACCCCACACCCCTCCACCCCCTCGTCTCTGCGATCTCCTTCCCTCCACCCGTAACCAGCTCGTTATTCCGTCCTCCCCCTTCTTTCACAGTTTCTCCATTGTTCCTTCCGCAGGAAACAGGAAGATACAGACATTCAGGCAGGCAGAGGGTCTCCTGCAACGGAGGAAGCAGAACTGGGGCGACAAACTCTTTGATCTCCGACAGCAAACGCCTGTCAGTTCTACAGGCTGGCATGCTCTCTCCAAATTGCACTCTGACAGCCGGCGCCACAGGAACACGGAACCAAGAACATCAATATGTTCCGGGACTCCGCGGAATCGACAGCATCCGCGCGCAAAAAAAGAGTTACGGCCAATGGTGTGAAACCAGGACAGGATGTGACGTCACGCTTCCGGTTCAGACGACAGGAGGTCTGCAGCCAACACAGAGCCACAATGACATGAAGTGTGTGGGTAGTGTACGTTTTACATTTTGTGATAAAAGTTACCGATGTTCATAAATGCCTGACTGAAATGTAAATCAGAATGTATCACAATCTGCTCACAAAGACATATCTCTTTTCCAAAGGTGTGATGGTTACAAAACAGGAAGTGAAATAGAGAATCATACTCGTTTAAGATTTTCCAAGTCAGATTTCATGCAATATGTCTACACACTTTACTATAGTTGTTGATTTTTTTTTCTCCAAGCATCGAAAAGAACTAGATTAGAGTTCAAGACACGTTCAGTTTATGAGTGTAGCGGGATACCTATTTCAGCAGGGTTGATATACGGGAGGTTGTTAATTTTAGCCAAATAATCACTGGGGGCAAGTGTTTAAGTATTTTAGACATCCAAATTATAGTAATCAGCAAAATTATATAGTAATCATAAACTTCGATGACTAAAACGAGGTTAAGATCAAAAGAAGGAAGGTCATTTGATATCCAGTCGAGTATTCGTGTCTTTTCTTGACAATCCCTGTTATACAGTCTGGAATTTCCTTCTGGCAAAGTAGAGATCCGATTGAAGAAAATCCTTTTGTGTGAGCAGTTTCAAAATGACTGTACTGCTTTGAATAAAGGGATTGGCCCCTTCAAATCCTTAAACGACGCAGAGAATGATGATGACTGGTTTACTAGAGCAGAGATCACTTCATATAACATAATTTGGATATTCAACTTCAGACGACATATTCTGCATATTCGACTTCAGATGTCATATTCTGGATATTCCACTTAAGATAACACACTTGTTTCAAATGTAATTAACAGTAAACAAGTGGGGTAACTTTTGCTCCCATAAGAAAACCTAACACAGAGTAACTTTTATTCAAGACTGGCACAGCCTTTTCAAACTTGAATAATAAAGTCAGACAAATACATAGACGAACAATCTAATAGTGGGGGAAAAAACCGAGGCCTTTCGTCCGCTGGGTCGGAACTCATCAGGGAGACACGGCTGGTTGTGTCGGCAATACAAATATATCTGCCTTTAAAAGGGATTATGATGTTCCCTTATGCAGCTAGTGAAGAGTTTTCATATCTGTAATATTTTCTTAATTTCATGTTCCCAGTTTCTCCATCTTCAAACTCCACCCCCACCCCCCACCCCCACCCCCATTCCTTAAGTCCAAATCTTTGCCAAGGCATTACTATGAAGACAGTTCAGTTGTTGGCCTGCGCTTGTTTTTTCCCCCCACTATTAGATTGTTCGTCTTTGTATCTGTCTGACTTTATTCAAGTTGAAAAGGCTGTGCCAGTCTTGAATAAAAGGTACTCTGTGTTAGGTTTTCTTATGGAGCAAACGTTACCCCACTTGTTTACTGTTTATTGTTTACTGTTCCCTGCCTCATTTCATTTCCAATTTCATATGTAATTGTTAAAAAGATGTCTTTTGAAAAGTTATGCAAACTGTATGATTTTCGTAGATTAAAAAGAAGCCTTCCATATCGTCCATAGAAATGGTCTGTGGAGTGTGTTTCAAATCTCGACGTTGGATGTCTCTCTGCACCCTCCCCCCCCCCCCCCCCCTCCCCTCCCCCCCCCCCCCCTCCCCCCCTGGTTTTCTTTCAAGCATCTTCCTGTACCGATTTTCTCTTTTCTTTTGACGTCCCTTTCTTCCTTTGTATTCCACCTCTCCTTCCCCTTTCCCATCGCCATCTTTTTCACACGCACACACCTCCAGCTCCCGCCCCCACACCCCCAACCCCCGCCCCGCCCCACCCCACTCCGCCCCCCACCGTCGTTCGACAGGAACTACGTATTGACGTCTGTGACAGTTCCATCATCAGATGACCACGCAGCACTCCTCTCCTGTCTCTCGTGACCATGTCAATGGTTGTCATAGCAGCTCTAGTGTCCAGTTCAGCAGCTACCCCCCCCCCCCCCCCTTCCCCCCCTCCTCCCCTTCCCCCGACAATGCTGCAGGTCACAAAAGAGGTGGCCACTGTTGGAGTTGGCCTAGATTGTCCACTGTCAGGTCATCAGGGACGGAGCTGGTCATCATGAAGGTGACCGTACCGGTGATGGCAAGCTAGTGCGTTTGGTCTTCACCTGACGCTGATCACGCACTAAAGATATTAATCAGTTCCCTGAGACAGGACTGTGTACACGCAAGTATATATGCACGCACATGTACGTAATATACACATACATACATACATACATACATACAGGCAGACAGACAGACAGACAGACAGACAGACAGACAGACATGAGCACGTGGTCACGCATGAAAACACACACACACACACACACACACACACCACACACACACACACACACACACACACACACACACACAGAGGCACGCACGCACGCACGCACACACGCACGCACGCACGCACGCACGCACGCACGCACACACACACGCACGCACGCACGCACGCACGCACACACACGGGCGGGCGAGCGCACGCACGCACGCACACACACACGCACGCACGCACGCACGCACGCACGCACGCACGCACACACGCACACACGCTCGCGCGATAT
>CM031609.1:9905665-9908165 GCA_018398815.1 Conus ventricosus | reverse complement strand
CAGCACCATAATACTGGCACAGCCACATTGACAGTAAGCATTGGAGAATGCAACAGATGCCAGCACCAGAGTACTGGGACAGCCACATGGACAGTAAGCATTGGAGAATGCAACAGATGCAGGACGATTCTGCTGAAGTGGCGAGAGGAAAAAGAAATAAAACTACAAATGATATTGACAGGCTGGAGGACTAGCTCATCGATTCAGAAAGGAGGAATACACATAACTGTTTCGTTTTTATGACATCCCTAACTGCTAGAGAGGACTGGAGACATTGTGTTGTGAGGATTCCAGTTTAGATCATGCCATTTATTGCCAAGGCGACCGCGAAGAGCCGTACTTGGGCTGTCAGGGGGTCAACGTCAATTCCATATGTGTGTGTGTGTGTGTGTGTGTGTGTGTGTGTGTGTGTGTGTGTGTGTGTGTGTGTGTGTGTGTGTGTGTGTGTGGATGCTTTAAAAACTAGATCGAGCTTTTTTCATGATCTCAGGTTAAATGAAAAACAATTAGTTGTATCAGAAATACAATGATCACATTGGTTGGAAAATTCTGAAGAGTACGCACAAGGACTCCTGTGAAGCGTTTATGACGACTGTCATGTCAGTCTCTACTCCCTACCATCACCAGTTCCTGCAGAGAGAAGACTATTACACAGTCTCTACCACCCTACCATCACCAGTTCCTGTGGAGAGAAGACTCCTGTCAGTGTCTACACCCTACCATCACCAGTTCCTGTGGAGAGAAGACTAATGTCATTGTCTACGCCCTACCATCACCAGTTCCCGTGGAGAAGACTCATGTCAGTGTCTACACCCTACCACACCAGTTCCTGTGGGGAGAAGACTGTCACACAGTCTCTACACCCTACCATCACCATTTCCTGCAGAGAGAAGACTATCACACAGTCTCTACACCCTACCATCACCAGTTCCTGTGGAGAGAAGACTGCCATGTGTCCTCTACACCCTACCATCACCAGTTTCCTGTGGAGAGAATACTGTCATGTCAGTGTCTACACCCTACCAACACCAGTTCCTGTGGAGAGAAGACTCATGTCAGTGTCTACACCCTACCAACACCAGTTCCTGTGAGAGAGAAGACAGTCATGTCAGTGTCTACACCCTACCATGACCAGTTCCTGTGGAGAGAAGACTCATGTCAGTGTCTACACCCTACCAACACCAGTTCCTGTGCAGAGAAGACTCATGTCAGTGTCTACACCCTACCACCACCAGTTCCTGTGGAGGAGAAGACCTGGGGACTGGGTACGATGACGACACGAGGGAGCTCACAGTCAGGGTCCACACCCCATCATGGCCCTCTTCAGCAGTCCTCAGGACAAGGTCAGAGGTCTGGCCGGGTGTGGGGCACTGGAGAACAAGCACTCTGCTGTGTTGGTGCTCGGAATGACGGTTCGGTGGAGAGACAGAGATGGAGGGATGGTGGAGGGGTAGAGGCAGGTCTGATGTCGTAATCATGGTAGCTTACAGATTTTGACAGCAAGGCATATTACTTCACCAACGGATCTCAGTCTAGGACAGCTAGAATAACTGACACCATACGATAACTTACTGAATTCATGGCAAGGAATTATCACCACATCAACTGATGCCAAACTAACCGATATAAAGGTGTTTATTGGATTCACAGTAAGGAGTATTGCTTCATCAACTAATCTCAGTCAAAGACAGACTGATGCCTCAGCTATCCTATGGGTTTTACATGGTAGGCAAGACTATAAAAGAAACACCATACACTGAATTGAAGTCGCAGGACAATGCAAAGGCCGATAGTTTGGTTTGACTTTACTGACAACGACAGCAGCAAAGAACAGCCTGCACATGCCCCAGCTGTTTCTCAAACCTGAGCAATGAAGGCAGCTGGACGGCCGGCGAGGGCATTGTTTTACTGGCCTTGAAATCAATTCCGAATTATGACGACGCTCTAGATGCAGTTTTTTCTTTGATAATGACGATCCCATGATCCCAGTCCCTACCAGCCCCATCGCTCAACCCGTCCTCTCATTTCGCCCCTCTCCTCCTCCCCCCATCCCCCCCCCCCCCCGCCCTCCCTCTCTCTCTCGTCTCTCTCTCTCCTCTCTCTCTTCTCTCTTCTTGATAGATATGGATTTTCTGAGTGTGGTTAGTGGGATGGTCGGAATGTCAATGTGTTTAAGAAGATTTTTTTTTAGGCAAAGGATGGAAGATTGTTATCAGCAAGATTGGGTCGCAAATTAAATTCAAGTGGTCGCTTCAACACCTATTATTCATTTAAGTCTCTTTGACACCAGAACCTTAACTAACCTATCAACAGTTAACAAATTTAAAATGTATTTCACGTGATTTCGTCTTGGCTTAAACGACTCTAATATATTAGCAGATACAAAGAAAATATCAAAGCATGTCCTTTGTAACCAACTTAAGAACAAACTCCACTTCTATTCAGATGCAATGCTTATAACCTTTCAGAGAAAAATACATACTGAAACACAAACAATTTT
>CM031609.1:9895602-9905565 GCA_018398815.1 Conus ventricosus | reverse complement strand
AACCAAAAAAAAATTAAACAGCTCCCCTGCTGTAAAAAGACAACCAAAAATAAGCGGCTCCCTCGTGTAAAAAGACAACCAGTCTAATCAGCTCTTAATGTAAAAAAAAAAAAAGCAAAAATTTACGGCTCCATGCTATAAAAAGACAACCAAAAATGAACGGCTCCCTGCTGTAAAAAGACAACCAAAAATAAACGGCTCCTTGCTGTAAAAAAAAAAACACACACACCAAAAATAAACGGCTCCCTCATGCAAAAAGACAATAAAAAATGAACGGCTCCTTGCCGTAAAAAGACAACCAAAAATGAACGGCTCCCTGCTATAAAAAGACAACAAAAATTACCAGGTCTCTGCTGTAAAAAATAAATAAATAAATTTTTTTTTTTAAATAAACGGCTCCCTATTGTAAAAAGACAACCAAAATAAACGGCTCCGTACCGTAAAAAGACAACCAATTATAAACTGCAATCTGCTGGAAAAAGCCAACCAATATGGGTTGCTCCTTGCTGTAAAAAGACAACCAAAAATAAACGGCTCCCTGCTGTAAAAAGGCAACGAAAAATAAACGGCTCCCTACTGTAAAAAGACAACCAAACATAAATGGCTCCCTGCTGTAAAAAGACAACCAAAAATAAACGGATGCCTGCTGTAAAAATACAACCAAAAATAAACGGCTCCCTGCTGTAAAAAGACAACTAACAATAAACATCTCTCTGCTGTAAAGAGACAACCAAAAATAAACGCTTCCTGCTGTAAAGAGACAACCAAAACTAAACGGATCCCTAATATAAAAAGACAACCAAAAATTAGCAGCTCCCTGCTGTAAAAACGATGATCAATAATAAACGGCTCCCTGCTGTAAAAAGACGATAAAAAATAATTGACAATTTGAAGGACTTTTCGGTGGTTTCTTATAAGCAGAGTCTACAGTATATTGTTTCAATTCCAACGGTTTTTAGCTAACAATGAAGAAGGCAGTTAACCTTTACTCTCATCGCGAAACAATCATACGCACGCCGCTCTAAGCTATCGATGCATTGGTACCTATTCACCGAACGCACAAGCAGACACCAGGTTCACAAAATAACCAAAGAAACTATTCTAGAAAGAAAGAATGTTGCAAGCTTGCCCAAATTTAGAAATCCTGGACAGTCACTGTGCAAACAACGACAACAGCAGAAGATAGGTACACATTCACATACACAGATCAACATCTGGATCTGGATCTGGATTGGTACGTCGCTGACATCCATTTACTGGCATAGGCGCGACGGTGGGGGGTGCGCAGCGTGATAATATTATCCGCTTCTGGCTTTTGCCAGAGCCGACTTGAAGCTGTCGACTGACTTTTGGTGGACGATGTTATCGTCAAGGTGGTTCCACTCAGTTATTGTCTTTGGAAATATGAGTTACGGTACCGATCGGTGTGTGTTTCAGGAACACAGTAGCACCTATCATTGTTTCGTATGTAGTTCTCCACTGGGTTTTTGTGTCAGGTACGTTCTGTTGTCTCTGGGGAGCGGATGCGTCGTCCTGGTTTCTGAGGTGTGATGAAGTCACTCGGAGTGATCGCTGGCACCAGACCCTCGACCACCTTGTAAAAGAATCCTAGACGTAGTTGAAGCCGCCGTTCTTGGAGTGTAGTGAGCTCATGTTTTCTCAGCAGACCCGTTATGAAACCTGACGTGGTGGAGCGGTAGTCCTTTGCTATGAAGCGCACTGCATTTCTTTGTACGCGCTCCAACATGTTGATCTCTTGCTGCATGTGCGGGTCCCAAATGATTGCTGCATACTCCAGGACAGGGCGTACGAGTACGAGGTAGGCATTTCTTCGGCAGGAGGTAGGGCTGTGCCTGAGATTCCGCCGGAGAAATCCTAATGTGCTATTGCCTTCTTGTGATGGAGGTGATGTGTTGAGACCACTTGGGGTTGGCGGCGAATTGGATGCAGAGGTATGGGCTATAAGGGACTTGCTGCAGGATGGTATTATTTAAGGAGTAGAAGTAGGAGGAGGTAGAGGATTGTGCAATGCTCATGATGTAACATTTTGAGGCATTGAACCGCATGCCCCATTTGTCTGCCCATGACTCTAGTGACTTGAGGTCCTCTTGTAGAGTGTGGTGGTCATTAAAGTCGTTGATCTCCCTGTAAATGAGGCAGTCATCTGCGAATAGGCGTACTTGGGATTTGACTGCCTCTGGGAGGTCATTTATGTGGCACAGAAATAGGAGGGGGCTGAGTACGGTGCGCTGTGGCACTCTTGGGTAGACAGTTGTGGCGTTGGATGTAGTGTCCTCTACCACCACTTGCATGGTTCGCTCTGTTAAGAAGCAGGTAAGCCAGGTGTGTAGGGTGCCGGTGATGCCATAACTGATCAACTTATGGAGGAGACGGTCATGGGGTACACAAGTACACAACTTCACAAACTGTTTATTTTTTTCCATGCGGTGACACACTGCAATATCACATCATAAAATACAATTTAAGATACAATAGACTGGAATCAAATTGATAAGCTTAAAATTAACCATCAACACTCACCACTTATTTACTTATATACACATCACAATCCATCTTCTATCCACACACACACACACACACACACACACACACACACACACACACACACACACACACACACACACACACACACACACACACACACACACACACACACACACACACACACACACACACACACACACACACACACACACACACACACACACGTACACACACACTCCTCTCTCTCCTTCTCTTTCTCTCTTTCTCTCTCTCTCTCTCACACACACACACACACACACACACACACACACACACACACACACACACACACACACACACACACACACACACACACACACACACGCACGCACGCACGCACGTACGCACGCACGCACGCACGCACGCACGCACACACACACACACACACACACACACACACACACACACACACAAACACACACACACACACATTCATGAACTAAAAATTGTCAACATATTATTGTTGTAAACATTGCGTGAACATAAGATCAAAGGACTCAATCTCCAGAATATACCCAACAACAGCACAACCACATTGAATATGTATGTAACCATTGGACTGACGGAGCTCTGTCGACCATTGTCTCTCACATGGAGAGGGGCAGTATCCAGTTCATGTATCCCCCAAGTTCTTGTTTTTTCTTGGTTGTTTATTCATTGGTACATTGCCTTCGATGTACGTTCGTCAGGTCAACGGCGCCAGCAGGTAATATACTCTGTGTCTTCGGTGAAAAGATTGACACTGCAGTGTGTCACTGTCAGTTATGGGAGAGGAGCCTCTATGAGAAACTGACACAGAACTGGTGTCTGTTTTTATCTCTGTGTGGTGTTCAGTCGAGGAAGATCCTTGAGAAATTGACAATGAACGGAACTTTCTCTCTCTTGTCTGTCAGTTTTGGAGGACGACTGGTAAGAAATTGACGATCAGCTGAACTCTGTTTGTTAGTCGGTTGTGAAAGAAGATCTGTCAGATAATGACCCTACCATGGATTTAGTATGTTGTCTGTCTGCCAGTCTGTCTGTTGAAAGAGAAGTTTCTCTATAAAATAACATTGAGTCTGATCGACACTCTAGCTTTCCGTTCCAGGAGAAGAAAAGCATCTCACACGCATGCACACGCGCGAACAACACACTTTCCCGAGAACACACACACACACACACACACACACACACACACACACACACACACACACACACACAACACACACACACACACACACACACACACACACACACACACCCACACACACACACACACACACACACACACATAAACACACAAAAAGGCGCGCAAGCACAAACACATACATGCATGCGCGCACACATGCGCACGCACACTAACACCACACATGCTTACCCCCCCCCCCCCCCCCCCCCCCTCCCAAAGTCGTCTCTGTCTCTATAAGTTATCTGTCTCTGTCTATGCTGCTAAGCTCTGCCTCTCTCCCCCCCCCCCGCTCTTATGTCTGCTCTCTTCTTCTCTCTTCCTCTCTCCCTCTCTCCCCCCCCCCCCCCCTCTCTTCCTCTCTTCTCTCTCTCTCCTCTCTCTCCTTCCTCCTCTAACCACATGGATTTAGTATTTTTTTTGGGCCGCTGCTTTAAAAATTTTCTTAAAATAACATTAGTTGACCCCAACCCCTTGTTTCCTTAAAAAAAAAACTTTAAAATCCCCCGGGGAAAAAACCATTTTTCCCGGCCCACAAAAACCCCCCCAAAAAACCCCAAAACCCACCCAAAAAAACCCCAAAACCCAACACAAACCCCCCCCCCCCCCAAAAAAAAAAAAACCGGAAAAAAAAAACACTCTCTGCGAAAATGGAGGCCCCCAAAGAAAAGAAAACCCCCCCCCCCCCCCCCCCCTTTCTATAAATTTTTTTTTTGTGTCTGTTTTGCAGTCTGCCCCCCCCTTTTTTTTTTTTTTTCCCCCCCCCCCTTGTTTTGTTTTGCCTTTTTCTTTCCCTTCCCCCCCTCCCTCCCTCCCCCCCCCTTCCCCCCCCCACCCCCCCCCACAACCCCCGACAAACCCCACCCCCCAACAAACCTACAACCACAAGAAAAAACACAACCCCAACCCAAAAAACAATAATGCCCCCCAAATTCGAAAAAACCCCACCTTTCCCCCCAACCCCCCCCCCCCTTCGTTTTCCCCCCAAAAATTTTTTCCTTCATCCTTTTAACCCTCATGGCCTTTTTTTCATTGTCTCGTTCCCCCCTTCCCCCCCCCCGGGATTGTTCTCCCCCCTTTTTCACCCCTTTCCACTTCTTCCCCTTTGCTCTTTAAAAAAATTCCGCTTTTCCCCCCCCCCTTTTTAACTTTTTTTCTTTTTATTGCCATTTTTCGTTTTTAGTTTTGCTTTTTTCCATGAAACATTGCTTTTTTAAAAATATTGACCTTCAGATTTTTTTTTTTGGTGGGGTTTTTTTTGTTTGTTTTTTTTTTTCTTTGGGGTTTTTTGGGGCGTCGGGTGGTCTCCTTCCCCCGGGGGGTTTTTTTTTGGTTAAGGGGGGGGGGGGGCTTTTAACCCCGCCCCGGGAAAAAAATTTTTATCCCCCGGGTTTCCCCTTTTATTTTTTACATTGTTTTTTTTACCCCCAAACGTTTATCCAATTTTTTTTTTGGTATTTTTTCCCCCCAAAAGGGGGGGTTTTTTTGGGGTTTTCCCGCATTTTGTTTTTTTAAAAATTTTTAAATTTTTAAAAAGGGGTAATTAGGGTTTTTTTTTTTTTTCTTTTTTTTTTTTCCTCCCCCCTTTCCTCTGAACCTTTTTAAATTTTAATTTAAGTAAAAGGGGATTTGTATTTTTTGGTTTTGAAATTTTGAATTTTGTTTTTTGATCCAAATTTTTGCCTTTTGCCCACTTTTTTTGTTTGCTTTTTTTTAAATTTTCCGGATTTCCCTTTTAAAGGGGGTTTTTCATTTTGTATTGTTTTTAAAAAAATTTGGTTAAAACCTGTTTCGATTTTTTGTTAAAATGCTTTTATAAAAAAAAAAGAGGGGAAATTTTTTTTTTTTAAAATTCATAAATTTTTTTTCCCATTTTTTAATTTTAAACTTTCCTGTTTTTTTCCCAATCTTTTTAAAAATAAGCCCCGAAAATGTACGGTTTTTTTCCCGAAAAGCCCCCAAATTGGGAAAAAGGGTTTATTTTACACCTAAATTTTTTTTTAAAAGTTTTAAAATATTTAAAAGTTTTTTGGGAAAAAAAATTTCCCTTTTAAATCTTTTTTGGTTTGACAAAAAACCCTGAAAAGGGGTTTGGGGAAATTTTTATTTTCCTGAGAGGTTTTTTTTCCTGAAAAAAATTTACTAATTTTCCTTTCTTTTAAGAAACCCCGGGAAAAAAATCAAATTTTATTTCGAAAATCAAAACAAAAAAAACGTTTTCAAAAATTACGAACATAAAACCCTAAACTAAGGGGAAATTTTGCCCCCATTTGTTTATCCCCTTTTAATTAAAAAAGTAAAAAAAATTAAATTAAAAAAATTAAAAAAATTTAAAAACAAATTTTTCCTTTTTGTTCAAAAATTTTTTAGGGTTTGGGTTTTTCCCCCCTAATTTTGTCCTAGAAATTCGGGGAATAAAATTTTTTAAAAACGGAAAAATGCCCGAAAAAACTTTGAAGTCCCCCAAAACCCCTTAACAAGAAAATGTAAACCCCCTTTAAAATTTACATTTAACGGGAAAAAAGGGAAAATTTTTAAAAACAAAGGAATCTTTTCATTTTAAAAAGGGGGAAAAGTATTTAAAAAATTTTTTTTAAAATGAAAAAATTTTCCCTTAATTCCAATAAAAATACTGTTAAAAATTACCCCGCAATATTCGCCGACAAGCAAAAATTTTTAATAAATTGTAAAGAAAAAATCCCTTAAAAGAACTGTCCCTAATTTCGTAACTTTTAAAAAAAACCCTGTTTTTTTTAAAAACCCCCCTTTAAAAAAAAAGGGTGATTTTAAAAAAAAATTACAAATTTCAAAACTCCCAAAATTTTTTAAAAAAAAAAAAAATGTTCCCAAAAAAAGCCTTGGAAATGGTTTTTTTTGAAAAAAAGAAAAAAAATTTTTTCCCCCAATTCTTTCCAAACACCCAAAAGAAAATTTTCTAAAAACCATTTTTCGGGGTTTTTTTTTTTTTATCCCCCAAAACCTTAAAAAAAATTTTTAAATTCAAAAAACCCTTTAAAAGGGGGGCCCAAATTTAAAACCCTTTTTTTTGGGGAAATTCCCCTTTAAAACTTTTTTCCCCTTTTCTTTTAAAATTTTTTTACAAAAATTTTTTCCCCACTTTATTTTTAAACACCCCAAAAAAAATTTTTCAAAAAATTTTAAATTTCCCCCTTTTTTTAAAAGGGGAAAATTAAAACCAAAAATTTGTCTTTTTTTCCCCCAAAAAAACCCCCCAAAAAAAAAATTTTCGTTTTAAAACCCCCATCTTTTTGGGGAAAATTTTTTTTAAAAAAAAAAAAAAATTTTTTTGGGTTTAAATTTTTTGGGGGTTTTTTAAATAAAAAATTTTTTTTAAAAAAATTTAACAAAAAATTGAACAATTTTAAACCCAAACCAAAAAAAAAATTTCCCTTTTAAAAATGAAAAAAAAAATTTTTTAAAACAAAGAAAAAACTAAAATTTTTTTAATTTTTCAAAAAAAAATTGAAACTTTTTGTTTTTTAAAGTGAAAAATTTTTTAAAAAGTCAGGTTTTTTATTAAGGGTTTAAATTTTTTATTTAAAATAATTAAAAAAATTTTTTAAAAAAAAAATTTGCCCCGGGGCCCCTTTTTTAAAAATTTTGTTTTTGGGAAAAAATTAAAAAAAGTCTTTAAACGGGTAAAACCCTTTTTTACAAATTTTTGGGGGGGGGTTTTTTTTAATTTAAAAAAAAAAAAAATGATTTTTTTTCTTTTTTAACCCCAAAAAAACCCTTTTTTTTTTTAAAAAAAAAATTTTTTTTAACACAAAAAAAAAAAAACCCTTTTTTTTTCTTTTTTTTTTTTTTTTTGGGGGGGGGGGCTTAGTTTTTTTTTTTGGGGGGGTTTTTGTTTTTTTTTTTTTAATTTTTTTTTTTTTATTTTTTTTTTTTGGGGGGGTTTTTGGGTTTTTGGGTTTTCGTCATTCTCTTTTAATTCTCTTGTTTTTGCTCCCTTTTTCCCCTTTTTTTCTTTTTTGGCAAATTTTTTTTTCCTCTCCTCTCTCTTTTCCCCTCTTCTTTTCTTCTCTCTTCTTCCTCTCTTCTCCTCTCTTTTATGGTGTCCTTTCCTCCCTTTTCCTTTCTTTTTTTTTTTTTTTTTTTTTTTTTTTTTTGGGTTTTTTTTTTTGGGGGGGGGGGGGGGGGGGGGGGGGGGGGGGTTAAAATTTGCTTGCGCCTTGGGCTGTTGGTGCTTTCGCTTTTTTTTTTTTTTTTCCCTTCTTTCCCTGATTGTGTTTTACCACTCTTCTCATTGTAGTTTGTATGTGCCAATTTTTTATAGTTCTCCTCCCCCTCCTCCTTCCCCCCCCCTCCCCCTCCCCCCTCTTCTCCCAAAATCTTTTTTTTAACTTTTTTTCTTTTCTTCTTCTTTTTCTTTTTCTTCTTTTTCTTTTCCCTTTTTCTTCTTTTCTTCTTCTTTTCTTCTTCTTCCTTTTTTTCTTCCTTTTCTTTTGTCTCTCTTGTGTCAGAGACTCCGCTTTTTTCTGTGTCTCCAAATCCCCACCTCTCTCTCTCTTTGAGTCGCTTTCCATCCCTCCCTTCTCACACACTCTCTTCCTCTAGTTATATGGGCATTCTCTTTTTCTAAATTTCCCTGTATTCATTGTTGTTTAGATTTTTTTGCATTTGATGCAAAATTTTTCCATGTATTTTTTGTTTGGGGCGGATGGAAAAAGCCACTGACGGTGCTTTTCTTTTCCCTCATTTAAAAACATTTCGTTCGTTCGTTCGTTCTTCTTCTCTAGCACACACACACACACCACACACACCACACACCCACCACACACAAAAACACACACACACACCACACACACACACACACACACACACACCAAAACACACAAACACAAAACCCCACACACACCCACACACAAACCACACACAACACACACACAAAACCACACACTACAACACACATACACACACCACACCCCACCCCACACACACACACACACACACACACACACCACAACACACACACAACAAACACACACACACACACACCCCAACCACACACACACACAACACGTAACATTTTGTCCCCTCTATGATATTTAACGGGCCCGTATATTGCTTCGACAGGGCTTCCCCCCCTCACCTCTCACTCCTCCCCCCCCCCCCCCCCCCTTCTCTCTCTCCCTCTCTCTCCCCCCCCCCCCTCTCTCTCTCTCTCCCCCCCTCTCTCTTCCCCCCCCCTCTCTCTCTCCCCTCTCTCTCTCTCTCTCTCCCCCTCTCCTCTTCTCTCTCTCTTTCTCTCTCTCTCTCTCTCCTCTCTCTCTCTTCTTCCCCTCTCTCTCTCTCTTGCTAAGCCTGCCTTCCTCCTAACCCCCGTCTTCACCCCAAATAACCCCCCCCGCCCCCTCTCTCTCTTCCCTCCCTTTGGGGTTCGTGAGGTGGATGTTCACAAAAGGTAATGATCCCTTTGAACAATGAATGCAGTGTTGCCATGGTGACGCCTTTGTTACCCGGCTTTTATGGACTTTTGTAGACCCCCCGAAGAGACTATGATTGATTTATTGATAAAAGCTCTGTATACCCCAAAAAGCGGGGGTTAAGGTGGTGCTTTATAGCTGCATAAGGGAACAATTCACAAAGGATTGTTTTTGGGGTTTTTAAAGGGGTTTTCATGGGGTTTTTGTGTTTGTTTTCCCCGCTTTTTTTTTCTTTCTTCCCTTTTTTGTTTCTTTCTTCTTTTTTTCCTCTTCTTTTCTTTTTTTCTTCTTTTTCTTCTTCTTCTTCTTTTTTCTTCTTCTTCTTCTTTCCCCTTTTTCCCCCCCTCCCCCCTCCTCCTCCCTCCCCCGCTCCTCCCCCCCCCCTATTCCTTCCCTCGGCCCCTCCTCCTCCTCCCCTGCTCCTGCTCCTCCCCCTCTTTTCTTCTTCTTCTTTTTCTTTTTCTTCTTCTTCTTTCTTTTCTTTTCTTCTTTTCCTTCTCTTTTCATTTCTTCTTCTTCTTCATCTTCTTTTTTTTCCTTTTCCCCTCTCTTTTTCTTTCTTCTTTTTTTTTTTCTTCTTTTCTTCTTCTTCTTCTTTTCTTTTTGCTCCCCTCCTCCCCCTCCCCCTCCTTCTTTTTTTTTTCTTTTCTTTCTTCTTCTTCTTCTTTTCTTCTTTTTTCTTCTTTCTTCTTTTCTTTTTTGGGGGGGGGGGAGTGGGGGGGACAACAAAGTATGTTTTCCCTGCGCTATCGCAGCTGAAGTATCGGAATAATTTTGTGCAAAATACAGTTTTTGATTTTCAAT
>CM031609.1:9885602-9888102 GCA_018398815.1 Conus ventricosus | reverse complement strand
GAACTCTAACGCTGCTGGCAACATTCCTAGACCTGTCGTCTGTAGTTGCAGTCAGGGAGCAGTTGTGAGGAAACATAGTAAAGGCCTAACCTTCCAGGAGAACCACCTGGTCTGGGACTGTCGCAATGTTGCCCACAGAGCGATATGGTCTTTTTGATTTTGAGGGGTATCAGAAGGTTCTCACCGACGAGTCAAACGTGGCGTTTGCTCTCCCCCACTTCCCCTCCCCTCCTTCACCCCTGTTGTTGCTGAAATATATTCATATATCGTCGGATTTTCTTGAGAAATGGATGTTGTGTGGCTTCAACGTTTTATCTTCCTGACTAAATCTAATGGCCTGGTGAGCAGAAGCCCCACATATCCACTGGATCCGCCCTGTCAGCACACTCTGATCTTCCACCGTGCCGTGATCGGTCATCCAAGAATTCTTACAGTTATGGCAGCATCCTTTCACGGATCTGGCAACTCGACCCTCCAGAGGGAGATCCAAACCGGCCACTCACTGACAATGTGAGTGAGGAGATTTCAGTCGCCTCACAGCTTTCTTACAGCATGTCGATAAGTCCAGTTACTGTCCTGCAGGAATGCGCCTCAAGTTGGCCTTCACAGCACTTCCACAGAATGGAAACACTGCGGCAACAGATACAAAGTATCATGGACAAAGCACAGAAATCTATTCTGCAGTTGTGCTGCAATTATTACTTACATCCCAGCCAGAGATATGCAACAGCAATTGATGAAAGTAAGATCTGTTTTGAGAGACATAATGCCACATAGCCAGGCAGACAACTCTTCAGTGAACTCTTTTCAGTCCACAACCACAGAATTCTATGCTGTTTGGTTTCTCAGTTGGGCCAGTGTTGCTTGAAAAGGGTTGTAAGAAGCCAAAATATTGCAGTTAATTCATGGGCGGTGTGTGGTTTCAGCTTTGTGTCTTCCCTTCTTGAGAAATGACACACAGTTACGAAAATCGTCTCCATGGAAGCTTACCTTCTGTTGACTTCGGTACAAAATAGGGTGAATTTACTTGTCTGACCTCTCCCATCTTCTCTTTCCAATCTGTGATTTTAGTCTTTCACCCACGCCATAGCTTGTACGAAAATCAACGAAATAAAGAAATCTGTTCGTTCTTTGTTTACATTGTTTTGAATCTTGTTTATCCTGCCTGAAGAAGAGTCAACAGGTTGAAACGTGTGGCGTCGGTTTTGTACTTTATCTGTTTCGCTGCTCAGTAATTCGATTTTTGCGATTATGTTTTCATGATTACAGAATAAAGGGAGGGAGGGAGAGAGCGCGCTGGGGGAGGGGGGGGGCAGAAGTGGGAAGGGGGGAGAGAGAGATAGAGAGAGGGGGGACAACGAGGAGGAGGAGGAGGAGGAGGAAGAGCAAGAGGAGAAATGACAAACAAAGGGAGGGACGTGGGAAATACTGATATACACACTTCGCGTAAGTTCTTTACAGCATAAGCACTACTGGGTTACCTTGGTTTCCGTAACAGAGGTCACACACACACACACACACACACACACACACACACACACACACACACACAACACACACACACACACACACACACACACACACACACACACACACACACACACACACACACACACCACGTACACACACACACACACACACACACACACACACACACACGCACGCACGCACGCACGCACGCACGCACCCACCCACGCACGCACGCACGCACGCACGCACCCACACACGCATGCACGCACGTACGCGCAACACACACACACATACATACGCGCGCGCGAGAAAGAGCGAGAGACAGATAGATGGACGAGGAGGAGCCAAGGGAATTTCAGTTTTCATCACTGGCCAGGAGACTGTTTGAGAAAAGAAATTCATTAGGAAAGAAGGAGTTGCTTATACTTCTCTTTGTGTGCGTGCGCTTGCGTGCGTAAGTGCGTGCATGCAAGCTACATACGTTTGTCTGCGTTTGAGTGGGCAGATGTGTAAGAGAATGGTGTGCAAGTGTATGTGAATATCTGTGTGTGGTGTGTGTGTGTGTGTGTGTGTGTGTGTGTGTGTGTGTGTGTGTTGTGTGTGTGTGTGTGTGTGTGTGTGTGTGTGTGTGTGTGTGTGTGTGTGTGTGTGTGTGTGTGTGTGTGTGTGTGTGTGTGTGTGTGTGTGTGTGTGTGTGTGTGTGTGTGTGGTGTGGAGTTTAAATGGGTGGAGGATAAGGGATGGATGTGGGAAAGGGTACAGAATAGGCTTGGGGTAGGAGAGAGGAAAGAGGAAGGAGGAAGGAGGGGGTGGGGTCGAGGCGGATTTAAGTGCACATAAACCTCACAGTGACTGCCGTTTTGATGTCAACAATTCAACACACCCTTCACCAATATATGGAAATAACATACTAGGCAGGACCGCCCATCTTCCCTGCAGCCTTCCACGTACTCAGTTCATCCCTGTCAAAGCAGCACCGACCATTAATGGGGGAGTCTGGTTTCGGATTCAGACGACAGACACGATCGAA
>CM031609.1:9863102-9868102 GCA_018398815.1 Conus ventricosus | reverse complement strand
CAGTCTGCCATTCCTGTTTTGTAGTTAGCCAGTTCTTTTTGTGTTGTTTTTTTCGGGTGGTTATTGAGTACAGGGGGTTGCATCGGACGTTAGTGTCATTTTTTTTTCCTCTCTCCGGATTCCGTCTGCCAGTTTGTTTGTTTTTTCCGGCCAGCCCCACCGCACTGTGCTCGTGCTGTGGAGCGCGGTGTGCCAGAGTGGGGGCAGCCGGACATAGTTTTTTTTGTTGTTGTTTTTTTCGGTGAGCCCCCCCGCACTGTTGCTGTGCTGTGGAGCGCGGTGTTGCCAGAGTGGGAGCAGCCGGAACTTGTCCGCACACAACAACACACACACATACACACATATACACACACCCCTAAAATATTTGTTTTTCAATTGGAATCGTCTTTTCCCGTATTTGAAAACCGTAGGATATTGTCATGGCAACGTCCGGTGCTGGTGGTGTGGCGACGCGTGCGTCGAAGAAGAAAGGTATTCAAAATATAGCCCCTACTATTAGTACCAGTACTTCGACTACAGTAACTTCTACTTATTCCAGTGCTGTAGCAGATAGTCCAGTGAGTACTTTTACTACCTCTTCGCTAAGGGATCTTCCTGTCGAGACCCGACTGGCACTTCCGCTCGGAAGCGTCAGAGCATAGCGAAGCAACTGTGGGCTTCTGTTGAGTCGCAGAAACCAAAGCCCTCTCTTCTCCATGCTTCCCCTCGTAAGGAGTATGCCCGGGGGCCCTTTCCTCATGGGAAAGTCGAGACCCAGGGGACGGGTCAAACGGGTCATCCTCCGTGTCAGGAGTGGTGAATCCCGCCCAGGACATCGCCTCCGTCCTTATGTTTCTGGAGCGGCAGCGTAGTGAAGAGGCTGCTAGGCAGGAAGCTCTGCGTAGGGAAGAGGTGCTAGGCAGGAAGCTCTGCGTAGGGAAGAGGCTGTCCCACAGGAAGCCCTCCGTCGGGAGGAGTTAGCTCTGCGCAGAGAGGAGGCTGCTCAGCGTAGAGAGGGGGCTGCCAGACAGGAGGATCAGCGTAGAGAGGAGGCTGCCAGACAGGAGGATCAGCGTAGAGAGGAGGCTGCTCAGCGTGGAGAGGAGGCTGCCAGACAGGAGGATCAGCGTAGAGAGGAGGCTGCCAGACAGGAGGATCAGCGTAGGGAAGAGGCTGCTCTGCGCAGAGAGGAGACTGCTAGACAGGAGGCCCTCCGTAGGGAAGAACTAGACAGGATGGAGGCTCTGCGTAGGGAGGAGATGGAACAACTTCTTTCACGGACTCCCACGTCTGTAAACCAGGGGTTGATCGACAGGCAAGCGATAGAGCTCGAGGCCCAAATTAAAGCTTCCAGAGTTCAGACCTAGTGAGGACATTGATATGTTCTTAGAGCATTTTGACAAGGTTGCTAGTTCATACCATTTGTCTGAGGAACAAAAGGCCCTGCACCTTTTTTCTGGATTATCTGGTGCTGCAAGGGAGTGTGGGGCTCACTCTAAATGAAAGGCGCGTCTTATGCAGACATGCAGTTGGCTCTGCGTAAGCGTTTCCACCTTACTCCAGAGACGTACAGGAGGAAGTTCAGGTCCATGAAGAGAACAACGATGAGACCTTCGTGCAGTTTGGAGATAGGCTGCGCAAAACGCTAGGGTACTGGCGTCAGTTGGCTAAGTTGGAGCTGGAGGATCTGATCCTCATTGAACAGCTCACCAACACTGTGTCCCAGAGTTGAGGATCCGGATAGCGAGACAGCACCTCAGGACTTCGCGGCTGCGATTCATACCGCTGAGGTGTTTGCTGAAGCTCGCAGGGCTTATGGGCATCGCCCAGATACGGAGAGGAAGCCCTCCACAGGATTTAGTGGCAATAAGGCGCCGACAACTGCTAGCGGGGTGAACAAGGCAGGCAGTTCATCGGGGATTTCAGCGCCCCGACTGTGTTTTCTTTGTGGTCGTCCTGGCCACATTAGGAAAGATTGTCCTAAGCCGCTGGTAGTCGTGGGGCTAGGGCCTTTCCAACGTCCTCGTGCCTCGGCTAACGTGGGTTCCATCCCAGCTTCTGGTGGTACAGAGTGTCCAGTGTTTCTTTCTGTTGTTGGTTCATCCTTGGTCGACACCATCAGGGATTCGGGAGCATCAACACTCTTTGTGGATAAGGATTTAGTTTCCCCTGAGGCCCGGCGGGGCGCTAGTTATGATGTGTGCGGGTTGGAGGCTGGTTTTACCTCCACCTGTCCTTCGGTACTCATTCCTATCTCCACCCCTACTTCTGTGGCGAAGTATGGGCCATCGCGGGGAGCGACCTCTGTATTCCCTTATCATAGGGAATACTATCACCTTCGCGGACGGACGCAGTCAGTCCGTGTCTACGGATCTGCCCGTACAGGCGTGTGTGGGAGTCACCACACGCGCCGAAGCTAAGAAGCAGGAACAGGAATTGCGTCCCGTTCTTCAGCCGATCTCTGACGAGGTTCTTGCTAGGGCCGATCCTGCTTCCATTGTTCGTCTTCAGGCCAGGGACTTGGATGTCCAACGCCTGCGACAACTGGTAGATCGTCCCGCTCAGTCTGCCCAACACGCCAAGGTGAGCTTCAAGCTCCATAAGGGGATCCTCTTTAGGGTTTTCACTCAGGCAGATAGGGTGGCCAAGCAGCTAGTCGTCCCCCAAAGCTTGAGAGATCTGTTCTCCGGCAGGCCCATGATTCACCCATGGCAGGTCATATGGGCTCAAAGCGGACTCTCGAGCGTGTAAGACAGGATTTCTTCTGGCCGGGGATGAACTCACAGGTTAGGCAGTACTGCCGCAGTTGCGATGTCTGCCAACGGACAACGCCTAAGGGTCGCTTGAAGCGTGTTCCCCTAGGATCAGTGCCACTGGTTGGGGGAGCCATTCAGCAAAGTTGGGGTCGACCTTGTGGGACCCATCAATCCACCATCCAATCGCGGTCACCGCTACATTTCGGTAGCGGTAGACTATGCGACTCGATGCCCAGAGGCTGCCCCGCTTAGGACTATCGATACCCTACTATTGCTGAAGCTCTCCAGCAGATTTGGACGCGCACAGGCGTGCCCAAGAAGAAGTACGGCCGGAAGTTTGTACTGGAGAGCGATCATCATCCTCTCCAGTGCTTGGACCGGATCCGGCCAGTCAGTCGTCGACTCATGAGTTAGGCAGTGGAACTGCAGAGTCATGCGTTCACTTTCCGTCATATCAAGGGTTCCTGTAATACGGATGCTGACTATCTTAGCCGAGCTCCGTAGTCAGCACATTGGAAAAATCAGTCAGAGGACACTTCCCCTCAACCAGGGTCATATCCCCTTTTGGTCTCTGTATCAGGTGTAGTGACAGTTTTCACTTCAGTGATGTTAACGGTAGTGAATCACCAATGGTTCGGATTGTTACTTTCATGGTTGGAAGGTTCGCTTAGTTGTTTGATAAATGTAGGTATTATGTATTTTTTGGTGTGATTCTATCGTAGAATGTTTGTATTGGATTTATCGTACTCTGTCGATCACAGAGAGTTGGGTTCGGTCCCATTGTTGTGAATTGCACATGCGTCAAGGTTCAAAGGAGCACTGTATCTCAGAGAAACAGATGCTTTTAGAAGGGGGGTTTGTCACGAGTTTGTCACGAGGCCTACGACGTTTGACCACACTGGGGTGGCGGAATTATTCATTTGTTTATTATCGTTGTTGTTGTCACGTGTCCGTCCCTTAGTGTGGCTTGTGGTGCGGTTGCACCTTGGTGTAGTTCAGCTCACGTTCGGTTTGCTCTCTCTCTCTCTCTCTCTCTCTAATTCCACTGCCCGTGCTATTCATCTGCAGGTTCACGGGTGGCTGGTACCTTTCTCTCGAACTTGCTGTCTATCGGCCTCTCGCCTGTCTTTTTACTGTCGCACGTGCTTCATTTCTTTTAGTTTGAAGTATGCTCACTCTGTGACGTAGCGTGGCATGTTGGCCGCCATCGCTGAGGGAGGTTAGCTCTTGACTCGAGCGGGAATGATGTCCTCTGGGAGCGCCTGCTCCGTCTTGGTTCTTCACCGTATCGTCGAAGGTACAGTCGGTATCTTCAATCCTACAGTCGGCCTGTAGGAGAGGGACATCACTTCTTCTTTTTCCGCATCTGCGCCTCTGTCCTCTCGACTGGACAGAGGGCAGAGAGAGTCGTTTGACCCGCCTCTTCGGGGTCACCCACGGGTAGCTGCTACTTTTTTCCCTCCTCCGGGGGCTTCACCGGAGCCTGGACTGGTTGGTGCCACGCGCTGGTTGGGGCCACGCTCTGGTTGGGGCCACGCTCTGGTTGGGACCGCAGACTGGTTGGTGCCACGCGCTGGCTGGGGCCACGCTCTGGTCGGGACCGCGGACGGGTTGGTGCCACGCGCTGGTTGGGGCCACGCTCTGGTTGGTACCGCGCGCTGGTTGGGATCACGCACTGGTCGGGACCACGTTCTGGTAGAAAAGCCGTGGTTTTGACTGGCCGGCCCTGATCCCCGTCCAGGACCTCCGGTAACAACGCCACGTTTCCCCCAGGAGCGCTCTTCACTGCCTGCTTGTGTGTGTCGAGGGTGTCGGCCTTGAACGACTCTTTTCAAGAACCGACCCGGTTTGGAGCACCTAGTGCGACAGGGTGCTCCCAGTAGACTTTGGAGAGGCAGGGGTGTGGAGGCACTCCATGGTGTGGAAAGGGATGGATGCTGGAAATGTTTATTTATAATTGTGTATATGTCATATGTGTTGAAATGTTGTGATTGTGATTGTGTACGTACGTATGGTGAAATGTTTATTTATAATTGTGCATGCTGTGTGTATTGGAATGCTTAATTGTGGTGTATGTCGTGCGTTGAAATGCTTGATTGTGATTGTGCATGTTGTGTGTGTTGGAATGCTTATTTATGACTATGTATGTTGGTGTGAATAAATGGGGTGTTGTATCGTAATCTTTATTGTGTGGTCTCTTGCGGGGGTGTGAGGTCAGTCACTCCCTTCACTCCCACCTAGACCGATCCTGTCAGGGCAGACCTC
>CM031609.1:9849463-9858002 GCA_018398815.1 Conus ventricosus | reverse complement strand
TCTGAGGGTGTATTGTGCTCTGGGGGAAAGGTTGTTATATGTAAACGTGCAGCACATGCGTGCACGGGTATGCATAAGGGGCCATGTGTTGATGGTCGAGTAGTATTGTAGTATTGTTGGATTCTTTTGGGGTTTGTTTGTGTTTTTTTTGTGTGTGTAGGGTGTGGGGAAAACTGTCTATGTGTCGGATTAAAAGGTATTGGTGTTCCATCTGCCATTCTGTGGGTGGAGAGTGCGTGTGTGAATGCAAATTAAAGCCTTCTGTTTGTGCACTGTATTTTCTTTTGTGTGTGTTTGTTGTGTGGCGTTCATACTTATTTAAAAGGGGGAAAGGGGTTTGGTTTTATAACGGGGGATATATTATACATTATCCCTGTTACTGTCTTTTTACAGTGACAGTATTGTTTATCTTTATGCGGGGAAAAAGATTTTTTTTGGACTGAGAAAGAATGTTCTGCTTATATGTGCTTATGTTCCCCAGACAATTCCCCATATTATTCATTTTACGGTTACAACAGTGGAATAGATATGTTGGAGGAATGTGTCTGGAGAAATCACTGGTGTGTCGATGATTTTGATTTATTATTATGTGGTGATCTAAATGCAAGGACTTCCAATTTTTTTCCCTGATATTCTACATGAGGGGGAAACTCCACATTAACCATGTAAAGGATGTGGACAACAAAATACAGGGTGTTCTGGGGGACCTGCATTAAATTCATAGGGGAAAAAACTACTTAAACATGTGTACTGTATTTGGTTTAGTAATTTACAATGGTGTATGTACTGGTGACCTTGAAGGTCGTTACACGTTTATTTCGGACTCGGGAAAAGTAGTGTCAATGACTACTTTCTATCATCTGGGAACTTGTTCAATTTTTTAAATTTGACCTTTTTAACATTAACAGTTCCTGAAAGAATCGAATCCGATCACTTACCCCTTTTATTGTCCATTCAAAGGCAAACAGAAAAAGAATGTATTAACAAAAAAACCAAGCACAGACAGAGCTCAATTTATGACAAAAATTGTTGGAAAGAGATGTATGCGGAACGATTTACTATTTTCTATGAGCTCATATCATGTGCAGCAGAAGCTAGATATGGCAGAAGCTTTTATATATAGAGATGTGAATAAATCCCTTGACATGTTAAATCAGATTGTTAAAGAACAAGCTGTTGATATGAGAGAAAAGTCTTGCTAGGTAAAAAGGTCAAAGAAAAAGGATGGTTCGATCAAGAATGTATACGGGCAAGACGTGGAGTACGAAGACTGCTGAGAAGGTTTAGAACAACATTGGTATTAATATTAGAACCCAAAGCTTTGCATTGAAAAGCGTGAGTATAAAAACCTAATTAAAAGAAAAACATAAAGATCATAACGAATCGTTAGTAAATGAATTGGCAAACCTGTAAAAAGTCAAAAGAACTTTGGGACACAATGCACAAGATCGCGAAAAGAAAATCCCAGCCTTTAAATGATATATGTAGAATGAATGGTATGATCTTTTTTAAAGTGTTTTGGAAAAAAGGACGAAAAAGAGATAATTGATATCAACCACGTGAAGACAATGAAGAAAATGTACTGGACAGGCCAATTTCGAGAGTAGAATTTTTTACTTGCCATTAGAAAGCTAAAGAAGGGGTAAGGGTTAGCTGGTCCAAAATGGATTTTATAAGTGAGTTCTTCAAAAATTCCGGTGAATCAGTTGTTAATTTCCTAGTCTCACTATTTAACTATTTTTTTAGAAAGGAATTTTTCCGAAAAAATTCGACAGAATCCGTAATCATTCCTTTATATAAGAAAGTTCATGTCAATGACGTTAACAATTATCGAGGTATTTTCCCTTTTGTGACATTAGTAGCAAATTATACAGTTCATTGTTAATAGTAGATAACAAGAATGATTTCCCACAATGATGTTACAGGTGAGTACCCAAGCCCGGGTTTAAAAAAGGGATATTCGACAATCGATCAATTTTTTTACTTTGCTTGCTGCTATCCAAAAACAATTCGCCAAAAAAGAGTTATATGTTGCTTTTGTGGATTTTGAAGGCATTCGATTCTATATCTAGAAGGTTATTGTGGCCAGTTCTGATCAAAAACGGAAATTAAGGGTAAGTTGTATCGTTTGTTTAAAAGCATGTATAACGAAGTAAAGGCAGAGTAAGGTCTGGGGGGAACACTGTCTGATGCGTTGAACTGTACACGAGGGGTCAAGCAGGGTGATGTTTTTGTAGTCCTGTTTTGTTTTCACTTTTTATAAATGAACTGGCTTTGGAATTAAAATTTAGAATGGTCTTCATGGAGTTACGTTTGATCTCATAGAATTATTTTTCCTACTTTTTGCTGATGACTATTCTATTGTCTATAAAAAGTAGTGGGTTTGCAGAGACAGTTTTAAAAAATTTATATAATGCTGCGAGTAAATTAGAACTGAAAGTAAATATGAAGAAAAACTAATATCATTATTTTTCGTAAGGGAGGGTATTTTGTCGGCAAAAGAGAAATGGACGTATGGAAATGGAGAGTACAAGTAGTAAACGATCTTCAATTATAAAACTTAATATAGGCAGGTTCTGCGAATTGCTTAACGAGCTGAACTGGGATGAAAAAAATTTTAACAATGCAGTTGATGAAAGTACAAAATGTTTTCAGATATTTATTAGAAAAAGCAAACAGTGTATGCCCGTTAGAAGTATTACTGTTCATCCTCAGATGTAGCTTGGATGACAGATGAAATTCGACTGTTAATTGAGGAACGCCAGAAAATCCACAAAAAAAGCTTTAAAAAGACTAAAAAAAACCAGAAGACGGCTCAGGTTTTTGACAATTTTGAAAATATGTCATATCCAGAGAAAAGCAAAGAAAGTTGGAAACACACAGAAGAATTAGAGATAAAGTTTTAAGTTCAGATGAATTTGGAAAACAGAAAAATGGTGGAAATTAGTTAAATCTTTTCTTAAAAAGAAGGGTATGGACACTAACGAAATTCCACCAATCATGCATGATAATATCTTATATCACACAAGTAAAGAGAAAGCTGATATTTTCAATGACTTCTTTATTAGCCAGTCTACTGTAGAGAATGAAGAAGATGAAGTGCCCGATATTCCATTCCTTGACCTTGAGCTTAATGAAATTACACTCACTCCCTTTGAAGTTGAAAATGTCATTAGAAACCTTGACAAAAACAAAGCCGTAGGACCTGACCTAATTCACAACAAAATACTGTTGGCATCCCTTCCAGTTATTTTAAACCCTCTGACCTGTCTTTTCAATAGAACTTTAAACGAAGGCAAATTTCCAAAGATATGGAAAACTGCGCATGTAAATCCTTTGCATAAAAAGGCTGCAAAAGAGAAGTGTGATAATTATCGGCCGATTTCATTGCTTAGTTGCGTTGGTAAAGTCTTAGAGAGATGTATTCACAAACATGTGTTTAATTTTTTATCATCTAATCAACTTATTTCATCTTCTCAGTCTGGATTTATTCCTAGAGACTCTACCGTCAATCAGTTGCTCTGCATATATAATGATCTGTGTTCCTCTTTTGATAATGGTACAACAACGCAAGCCGTTTTCCTTGACATTTCTAAAGCTTTTGATCGTGTCAGCCACAAAGGTCTCCTGCATAAAATGAAAGCCATTGGCATACGAGGTAAATTACATGAATGGTTTACTGATTATTTATTAAATCGTACTCAAGCAGTTACCATAAAAGGCGAAAAATCTGTATACAAGAGAATTCCTTCTGGTGTCCCACAAGGTTCAGTACTATGCCCGCTCCTGTTTCTTATATATATCAATGATATTGTAAATGAAATCCAGTCCAACATAAAACATTTTGCTGATGACACGAGCATGTATTTATCACTCGATAATCCCAATCTCCGCGCTGAAATACTTAATGCTGACTTGGAAAAGATAAACTCATGGGCTAAAACTTGGAAAGTAAAATTTAACGTTGAGAAAACAGAACTGTTGAATCTCACTCGCAATAGGAATGTGATATTGCCTCTTACATTTGGTTCTACAATTCTACAAAGTACTAACAAGCATAAACACCTAGGTATCATTCTTCAATATGATTGCAAATGGGATGAGCACATAAAACATATAATGACCACTGTTACAATGTTAATTTCATGTCTAAAAGCTACAAATATAAGTTAAGTAGAAAAGCTCTCGAAATCTTATACAAATCCTATATATTGCCACACTTCGATTATGCCGACATTGTCTGGGATAATTGTACTGAGACGCAGTCACAGCATCTGGAAAATTTGCACTTGGAAACTCTAAGAATCATTACAGGCACTGTTCGTGGAACAAACCATCAAAATTTATACAAAGAGTCTGGATTCTGCCCATTAAAGGAAAGAAGAAAACGGCATAAACTAATACAGTACTATAAAATGATTAATGGCCTAAGCCCCAATTATTTAGTACATCTTATTCCCTCTCTAGTCTCTGACAGAAACCCTCACCACAGGCGAAGGCCTCTAGAACGCACAGTAATGAAATGTAAGACAGAGTTATATAAAAAAAAATCGTTCGTCCCATCCGCAACTCAATTATGGAATGCACTACCTGACTACATTAAAACTAGCAACTCCTTGAGCCAACTAAAACGATATCTGTCTATTGATGACGCTATAGTTCCACCATACTACTATTTTGGTAAAAGAAGAGAACAAGTAATTCACTGCCGGCTCTGTTTAGGTATGAGTGATCTAAAGAACGATATGGTTAACCGACATCTGGATAATAATCCTTCTTGTAGCTGTGGCAATGGAAGAGAAACAGCAGAACACTATTTGTTATTCTGTCCCCTATTCAATAAATATAGTTCGTGAAAATACAATTTTGACTCTTCCACAGAATTATACCCAATTACGTTTTCTTCTAGAAGGTAGCCGTGATCTTCAACCTGATGTGAATTCATTAATATTTGGAAAAGTACACCAGTTTATCTCCGAATCGAACCGATTTCAGCCCTGACTTTCTCATTAAAAAAAAAAATCGTTTTTGCCTTTTTCATATTTTACTTTCTGTAACTTTATAGTTTGGCTCTTATTTATTCATTATGATCCATTTCTTTACTTTTGCAATAAGAGGCTGACTGACAAGTCGATAGGCCCAAGACGTAGTTTACTAGATAGATAGTTTGTTTACTTACTGATTAGCCAACGTCATCGCTAAAATTAGTAAATCTTTTTTCTGTTTAAGCGATCGATGTCACAGTGTCTTCGAAAGGGAAGAAAAACAACTTGTCCTGCGTATGTTGTAATGAGGTGGTGTCGCACGTATGTTGTTATGAGATGGTGTCCTGTGTATGTTGCTATAAGGCGGTGACGTGCGTATGTTGTTATTAAGTGGTGTCCCGCGTATGTTGTTATGAGGTGGTGTCCTGCGCAAGCTGTTGCGAGGTGGTGTCCTGAGCAAGCTGTTACGAGGTGGTGTCCTGCGTATGTTTTTACGAGGTAGTGTCTTGCGTATGTTGTTACGAGGTGGTGTCCTGCGTATGTTGTTACTAGGTAGTGTCGATGTCCTGCGTATGTTGTTACGAGGTGGTGTCCTGAGCAAGCTGTTACGAGGTGGTGTCCTGAGCAAGCTGTTACGAGGTGGTGTCCTGAGCAAGCTGTTACGAGGTGGTGTCGTGCGTATGCTGTTACGAGGTGGTGTCCTGCGTATGTTGTTACTAGGTGGTGTCGATGTCCTGCGTATGTTGTTACGAGGTGGTGTCCTGAGCAAGTTGTTACGAGGTGGTGTCCTGAGCAAGCTGTTACGAGGTGGTGTCCTGAGCAAGCTGTTACGAGGTGGTGTCCTGAGCAAGCTGTTACGAGGTGGTGTCCTGCGTATGTTGTTACAAGGTGGTGTCCTGCGTATGTTGTCACGAGGTGGTGTCCTGCGTATGTTGTTACGAGGTGGTGTCCTGCGTATGTTGTTACGAGGTGGTGTCGTGCGTATGCTGTTAAGAGGTGGTGTCCTGCGCATGTTGTTAAGTGGTAGTGTCCTGCGTATGTTGGCTCAGAACAGCTGCCAGTGAACACCACCGAAGTGACTCGACATCAGTATAATGATTGTCTCCTGTCGTGGACTGCCTCCTAACACCTGATCGTGGCTGCTCCTTGAGGACTGCCCGTGATAGGGCTACAGCAGGATAAGGCAGGGTGTGGCTGTGGATAGGGAGCCGGTAGAAACGTCATTCAGGTCACAACACTGACGTGGCACTGAATTGAGACAGGACAACAACAACAAAAAGCAAGGGGGCCAGTCGGGTAACACACTCACCTGAGAAGTGACAGAATCACGGGTCCAAGGTTCAAAACTCGCACATCCTTTTTTTTTAAATTATTTTTCGCTCCCCCTTTTCCACTAGTGTTATAAAGTGATGGACAGAGCGGGAAGAATAGCCAAGAAAAAAACAAACAAACAAATCAACAGACCATCTGTGTTTGCCCTTGCTATGAAGAAGGAAGTGCGTGAGACCTGGAAGGAGCATGAGAATGCTGTCACGTCTGTGTTGAGAGAAAAACTTGAAAAGGGCGGTGTGTAAACAGAGCGTGTCCATCGATTGGCAGATGGAAAGACCTCCCACCCACCCACCCACCTATCACACTCCCCATCCTCGCTTTCTATGAGAAATACCAGGACAAAAGGAGCACCCTGAAAGGAAGGCAGATCACCAGTGACAGAGAAATACCAGGACAAAAGGAGCACCCTGAAAGGAGTGCAGATCACAATGACAGAGAAATACCAGGACAAAAGGACCACCCTGAAAGGAGTGCAGATCACAATGACAGAGAAATACCAGGACAAAAGGACCACCCTGAAAGGAGTGCAGATCACAATGACAGAGAAATACCAGGACAAAAGGACCACCCTGAAAGGAGTGCAGATCACAATGTCCTCACAGAGGATGCCATCATCAGGCTGAAGGAGGAACGTTGACTACTCATCGCTCCTGAAGAACGAACGAACAAATCAACAAAATGTTGTTTAATGTGGGAAAGGAATATGCACAGGTCAGGGGCTCTTTTTTTTTCCATCCAGCCCTCAAACAATAAATACATGGAAGAAATCATTGCACAGAACTTCATATAAACTCATAAACAACAATGAATACATAGCAAGTTAGAATAACAGAATGCACAATATAACTAGAGGAAGAGAGTGTGGGAGAGAGGGAGGGACGGAGAGCGACACAAAGAGAGAGATGGGTGGGGACTTGGAGACACAGTTTAAAGAGACGGAGTCTCTGACTCAAGGAGAGAGAGAGAGAAGAAGAAGAAGAAGAAGAAGAAGAAGAAGAAGAAGAAGAAGAAGAGCAAGAGGAGAAGCATATTAAAAAAATTGTCACATTAAAAACGACAAACAACAATGAAAGAAGAGTGGTAAAAAATCAAGTCATGCAATAAAGAAACAAGAACTGAAAAACACCAGACATGCCCAACGCAGCAGCAAACAACAATTCCATACACATAACACCCCCCACCCCCTTCCCCCACTTCAAGAACGACAAAAGAAGGAAGACGGAGATCAACATAGGATGACAAAATGAGAGACAGACACAAAGAGAGAGGGAGGGGGGAGGGAGGGAGACAGAGACAGCCAGAGAGAGAGGAGAGAGAGAGAGAGAGAGAGAGAGAGAGAGAGAGAGAGAGAGAGAGAGAGAGAGAGAGAGAGAGAACGAGAGCGCAAGTGGGCAAAGTAGGAAGGGAGGGAATGGGGGGTTCATTCCTGTGTTTACACTATGTGATGATTGAAGGCCACTCATTGTTGACCATGCCCGTGACAATGTGGTGGTACACCAAGTGACCAGCTGACGGTGAGGTTGACCCAGCTGTGCTTCAACCAGGGACCAGCTGCCGGTGAGTTTGACCCAGCTGTGCTTCAACCAGGGACCAGCTGCCGGTGAGGTTTCCCAACTGTGGTTCAACCAGGGACCAGCTGCCGGTGAGGTTGACCCAGCTGTACTTCAACCAGGAACCAGCTGACGGTGAGGTTGGCCCAACTGGAGTTCAACCAAGGACCAGCTGACGGTGAGATTGGCCCAACTGGGGTTCAACCAAGGACCAGCTGACGGTGAGATTGGCCCAACTGGGGTTCAACCAGGGACCAGCTGCCGGTGAGGTTGGTCCAACTGGGGTTCAACCAAGGACCAGCTGACGGTGAGGTTGGCCCAACTGGGGTTCAACCAGAGACCAGCTGACGGTGAGGTTGGCCCAACTGGGGTTCAGCTGACGGTGAGGTTGGCCCAGCTGTGTTTCAACCAGTGACCAGCTGACGGTGAGGTTGGCCCAACTGTGGTTCAACCAGAGACCAGCTGACGGTGAGGTTGGCCCAACTGGGGTTCAGCTGCCGGTGAGGTTGGCCCAACTGTGGCTCAGCTGCCGGTGAGGTTGGCCCAACTGTGTTTCAACCAGGGACCAGCTGACGGCGAGGTTGGCCCAACTGTGGCTCAGCTGACGGTGAGGTTGGCCCAGCTGTGGTTCAACCAGGGACCAGCTGACGGTGAGGTTGGCCCAACTGGGGT
>CM031609.1:9831963-9844463 GCA_018398815.1 Conus ventricosus | reverse complement strand
GTCCTCAGAAGAGAAGCCCCCTTCAAGCAAGTGTTTCGGCCCTTATCTCCTGACACTCTAGGGGGGTTGGGCCACACCCTGTTCATGACTCCGGATGTCCCTCTGCTGCCCCCTTTTATTCCCCATCTTGGGACGAGCCATGGCTGGGATTCGAACCCATGACCCTCTGGACATGCTCATTTTCTACTTAATGACTCGCGCTTTAACCACTGAGCCACAGGGACACCTGATATTTGTAGGGAAATTAAGCCTTATGAAGTTCACTTTTGTTCCTCCTTGACCAGATCCAGCTTGAACACCTCTCTGCCGCTTCTGCCATTGCTTTCAGGGCTCTGGTTTTTTCCTTCCCTGCAACTGAGAGCTGTTTCATGAGGCTGTATGCAGACGTTCCTACAAATCCCCTAGCTCCAATTTCTGCAGTGAGGACTTTGACCTGATAGCCTTCTCTCCTCAGGCTGTTTGCCAGATCAGCATACTTTTCAGTCTTGTAGATTTGAGCTGCCTCCATTCTATTCTCATATGGCACCGTGAGCTCGATCATGATCAGCTGCTTGGTTGACTTAGAGTGGACTACTATGTCTGGTCTCATGCCACTCTTGCTGATGATCTCTGGGTGACTCTTCCATTCTGGGAGGTCTGCAGTGCACTCCCAGTCATCTGCCCCATCCAGCAGACTCTGCCTGCATGTTTCGAGTGGCACTGTTGTTCTTGGCCATGATTTGCTGCCTCCTGCCGTGAAGAATGTTGCGGGTGCTTTTGGAGTCCTGATTCCTCCCTTTTGTGGTGTTGGTACTAGCCCAGACTACTTGTACAATCTCTTTGAGCACTTGGTTGTGCCTCCATGTGTACCTTCCTTGAGCCAGGGCTACTTTACATGAGCTTAGAACATGCTCCACTGTTTGTTTTTCATGGCAGAGGGGGCATGCAGGATCGTCTGTTTTCCCCCACTTCACCAGGTTTGCATTTGAGGCAGAAGGTCATATGCAGATCTGAGAATGAAGCTGATCCTGAGAGGGGCCATGTGCCAAATGTCATTCCAAGTTAGACTTCTTTGGAGTGCATTCTCCCACGTTGTCCATTGCCCTTGCTGGCTCTGCTGGACTGCTTTTTGGATTTTTTTTGGTCTTCTTCTTTTCTCATCTCCTGAATCATCATGTCTCTTTTGGCTTTTCCTTTGGCCTTTGACCACCATTCAGTTTTGGTCACCCCCCAGTCCTTGTCTGTTGGTCTGTGTGTGTCCTGTTATTTCTCTGATCTTGAGACTTTCTTTTGCAGAATCCATCGCCTCTTGAACTTTCCATTTTCTGCCTGTCTTCAGCTGGGGCTTGATTGCTTCTACCACCTTGTCTCCTGAGTCCTCCAGCATGCTTTGAAGTCTGATCTTCCCTGCTTTGTATTCCTCCAGGATGGATTTCAGTGGTAGTTTGAGCTTTGCTTGGCGACAGTACAGCGCGATGTCAGTCAGACAGGGTGGGACACCAAGCCATTTCCTTGTGAACTTGTTGATTTTGGCTTCCATTGCTTCCACTGTGCTGGTGCAGATGTCGTATATCATCAGAGGCCATAGGAGCTTTGGTATCAGCATGAACTGCAGACACCAGACCTTGTATTTGCCAGGGAGCCCACACTGGTCAATGGTCTCCAAGCCTTCTTCCGCCATCTGCTTGGTTTCTTTTGCTCTTTGTGGTGTCTTTCAGCGTATCATCATACCATCTTCCAAGGCTCTTGACTGGTTCTTCTGTGACTGTTGGAATGGCCTGGTTGGCAACACTGAAGACCACAGATTCGGCCACTTTTCCTTTCCTCAGTGAGACACTCCGTGATTTCTTTGGCTTGAACTTCATTCTGGATGAGGCAACTATGTCGTCCAGCCTCTCCAGCACATGACGTGTCTCGTCTTCTCTGGATGAAATCACTGTAGTATCATCCATGAAGGCCTTGAGAGGAGGCATCTTGTATCCATCGCCAAGGTCTGTTTGTCTCGCGTTGTTTGTTGCTGCTTTCAAGATGAGTTCCATTGCCAGCACGAACAGTATCGGGGAAATTGCACAGCCCATTGCAATGCCCACTTCCAAGTTGATCCAATCAGTTGTGTACTCCTTGGTAGAGAACCGCATTGAGAAGCCATTGAAGTACTTCTTGAGCATGTCGCGGATATTCTTTGGCACATTGTACATCTCAAGAGCCAACTGTATCATCTCATGGGGCACAGATCCATATGCGTTTGCCAGATCAAGCCACACTACGTCCAGGTCTCTCTTTTCTGTTTTTGCTTTTTGATTGCGTCCCAGATCATTGTGGCGTGTTCTACACAGCCAGCCACGCCTGGGATGCCACCTTTCTGGACTGACACATCCAAGTACTTGTTTTCCATCAGGTACTTGGTCAGCCTTGCTGCCATGACAGAGAAGAAGATTTTCCCTTCGACGTTCAGTAGTGATATTGGCCTGAACTGGCTGATGTCACTTGAGTTTTGCTCTTTGGGGATGTACACACCATCTGCCGTCATCCACTGGCCGCTGATCTTCTGGTTTCTCCAAGCCGATCGCAGCAGCCTGTGGAGCCACTCCAGCACCTTGGGACTTTTCTTGTAAAGCTTTGGCCCTGGTGATGATTTGGCTCTGGCTTTGTCGACCACCTTCTTGATTTCCGCCAACGTTGGAGGCTTGCCATTGAACTGTTCCTCAGGGTTGGTTGGCCACACCAGACCTTGAATGTCGATGGTGCTTTGCTCTGTGAGTCAGAGTATGTTTTCCTCAGATGCTGCTCAAGAACTCCTTTGTCCACACTTAGGGTCCCAGATTTTGGCTGCTCAAACAGTGTTCTGGCAAACTGGAAGGGGTCTCTGAAGAAGCGCTCTTGTGTCTTCTTCTTTTTGCTCTTCCTCTTCCTCGCAGATTCCGCTTTGCTGAGGGCGCTGTGTTTTTCTTTCAGGTCTTCCCACAGTTTTTCCAAGCCTTGTTTTTCAGCTGGCAGTGCGGTCTTCATTTGCTTCTTGAGGTTGTTCTTTTGGACTCTGATCTTGTCCATCTTTTCTTGGCGTCTGGATTTCTTTGGAGGTTTTTTCTCTTTGGGTAGTTTTACTCCATAGGCGTCTCTACATGTGGCATACACAATGTCCCCATATGTGGCTAGTTTGTGTTCCAGGGTGCTTTTCCCTATCAGTGCATCGAGTCTTTGGACGATTTTTGCATCCAGTTTTCTCCCAATCTTCAGTTTCGTTTGCTCGTGGCAGGTTGAGTTTCAGGCGCCTGGCATCGAGGGCCTGTGCAAATTCCTCATCCGAACCAACAGCGTGGATGTCCTTGGCACGTGGTTTAAATCCTGGCCTTGGTCTTTCGACGTCTTATCTGCTGATGCAGTGCGCTGCTGCTCATTCAGATGAGTCTTCACACATCCCATCTTTGTTCTGTGGATCTTCATGCCACGGGTGGTAGCGAAACGCTTTCCACAGACACATGGATATTCCATTTGGTCCATGTTCATAATCCGTTTGGGATTTGCAGTCGTGATTGGTTGAGCACCGATGGATTCATCATTCTCTCCCCCTTTCGGTGAATCCTGGCAGCATCTTTTCCTTTTATTCTTAGTAGCCACATTAGATGTTATGTTTCAAAAAGCAAATCTTTCTAGTTTGGGGGTCCCAAAGCTCGTGTGTGTGTGTGTGTGTGTGTGTGTGTGTGTGTGTGTGTGTGTGTGTGTGTGTGTGTGTGTGTGTGTGTGTGTGTGTGTGTGTGTGTGTGTGTATGTGTGTGTGTGTGTGTGTGTGTGTGTGTGTGTTTGAGTGTGTTTGCGCGCGCGTGTGTGTGTGTGTGTGTGTGTGTGTGTGTGTGTGTGTGTGTGTGTGTGTGTGTGTGTGTGTGTGTGTGTGTGTGTGTGTGTGTGTGTGTGTGTGTGTGTGCGTGTTTGAGTGTGTTTGCGTGTGTGTGCGTGTGTGTGCGTGTGTGTGTGTGTGTGTGTGTGTGTGTGTGTGTGTGTGTGGTGTGTGTGTGTGTGTGTGTGTGTGTGTGTGTGTGTGTACGTGTCCATGTTTCTGTTTCTGGCAGTTGTTTTTTTACTGCCTTAAGAATGATAGAAATATTGTCCGCTCTGCTTTCTTTTTTCTTTTCTTTTTTCCCCCTCCTTCTGTCTCATTCTCCGTGCCCCTGTCTACACCATTACGTCGACGTTGCTTATCCTAGCCACCTCTTACACAATCACCCCTTACACAATCACCCCTTACACAGTCACCCCTTACACAATCACCCCTTACACAGTCACCCCTTACACAATCTCGTGGTCTGACCAGCGAGTTGGGCTAATGCGCAGGTCAGACATCTGCTAAGTCCTATTCATGAGACCCTCATCTTAAACCCTTTCATCTCAGTCATTTATTCATTCATCCATCAGCTGGAAATCCCTGCGCACCGTGGTCTAGAAAGTCAGCAGATGGGGTGTAGCGTGCATGGATTAGTCGGCGCGCAGTGTGACCCCTCCTCGATGAAATGGAAGCTGAAGCTGTACCCTTGCCATGTTTGTCAGAGATCTCCTTGGTTTCTCTCGATTCCGTTCACCCCTCACTCCCCCCCCCCCTTCCGTCCACCCCTCACTCTTCCCCCCCCCCCCCCCCACTATCAGTCTTGTCATAGTAATTGGCTGTGTAATCTGTAATCTTCCCAGCCTGCCGTGTTTTTGGTCGTTTAGTCGGATGATCAGGGCTGCTTTAATCAAAACTGACATATGCCTGGATGGACACATTTCCGGGGCGGCATTTAGTGACAAAAGTGTAATCTATCTGTAACATGTCACACCCAAATATTGTTTGAATTATCCAGCGGCATATAGTTCCATAAAAAAAGGGATTAAAGGAAATAGTCTTCCCTTTGACCATTCTAGTTCTGACAGATTGTATTACAACATTGCGATCAAATGGAAATAAGACTTGATTGCGTCATAGTAAAACTTTGGACGGCCATTGAAAATTAAATCGTTTGGTACTGTATTTACAGATCTTAGAGTTATTCGCAAAAATTGATCACTAGTCTTTCACCTAACACTGGCGTCAGTCTAAAATCTCTCCACTGGCTCATGGTGTCTAAGAAACAAACAATCCAACAGACACGCAAACAAACAAACGTGTTAGAAATCCTGCCCCTCCGTTACCGCTCCACTCCCTCTCAATGCAGTTGAGTCCAAGTTTTTACCTAAACAGACCAACTTTCATTGTTTGTAAGGCTTTCATCCGTCGAGGATACCATGTCAATTCCTGACCTCCCCACTCTCCCCTATCATCTCATGGAGTGATTCAGTTACCAAGTGGACAGAACAGCTAACAGCAATTTGATATTACCACACCACCCCATTGAGAAGAGAGAATCCATTCATTGGTTGAGGATGGCTGCTCGTTTACTTTCAAATCAAACTGGCTCTCCTTCCGTTACTCGTAACATGTCTGTGCCACAGACTTCAATTTCTGTTCGATTCTACCCTTCGCTACCACCACCACCACTACCCCCCTTTCCCTCCCTCTCCCCCCCCCCCCCCCTTCACCGTCCATGGTCTCTTTGTTCGTGAGCTGTTTGCTTGTTTGTCCTTCAAGTTCACCTCTCTTCGAAGAAAGGGATGTCAAGCGAGAAAAATGATGTGTGTGTGTGTGTGTGTGTGTGTGTGTGTGTGTGTGTGTGTGTGTGTGTGTTGTGTGTGTGTGTGTGTGTGTGGTGTGTGTGTGTGTGTGTGTGTGTGTGTGTGTGTGTGTGTGTGTGTGTGTGTGTGTGTGTGTGTGTGTTGAACCATTTTGCGTTGAGATCAACAAGTGCAGGCCAACAATTTCTCCTCATTACATTAATGACTTGGCAAATACGGGGGAGTGTAGAGGATGGGGGGTGGGGGTGGGGGAAACAAATAAAATAAGTTATAAAAATCGAGGAAGTGCATTATGAATTTAAATGCCTTCCCTAGCAGCATACGGTTACCATTGTAATCCATCTTAAAGACATAGCCATTCATATCGCCTGCTTCGAGGCCTTTCGTCCGCTGGATCGGACTTGTCAGGGAGGCACAGCTATATAAAGATGACACGTGTTTGTCCTGCTGTCTGTCCATGTCTTCCCAGACATCTGTTAGAACTATGCAGTGACAGTGTGTCTGTTGCTCGCAGACCTTCAGGGAGGACACCTGGCAACTTCACTGAAAAAAGGGAAAGAACCGGCTCTAGAACCCGCTGTGAGTTCAGAAGGCTTTTACCACCAGGGGTCGGTTGCATGTACAGACTTAGCGGACTCTAAGTTTGCTTAAAGTTAGGGATTTGCTTAGCGTGATGGAATCCTGTTGCATGGGCTTGCTTAGCAGCAAAGGATGCTTAACATCTTGCTTAAAGTTAGGACAGCTCCCCCCCCCCCCCCCCCCCCCCCCCCCCCCCACGCGTAAGTGCGAACTTAGCTAGGACAGAGCATACCGCAGTAAATAAAAATGGCGAACCGCGTTGTGTATGGGCTTCTGTTGCGCCGAAATTTGAGGCGAGAGAGAATTTTCAGGGATCGGACGAACCCTTTTGATGTGTATGACGACGTAGAATTGTACTCAAGATTCAGATTTCGACGGGGCAGACATTTTAGACCTGTGTGATGTGATTGAGGATGACATTGATCACCCGTTTCAACGGCGAGACTCGCTGACTCCGCTCTTGCAGCTACTGATCGCACTGCGTTTTGATACCAGTGGGTGTTTCAGGAAGTGATTGGGGATTTGTTTGGTGTCGACAAAAGCACAGTGTGTCGAGTAATAGAGTTTCTCGAGGATTCGCAAACAGGCTGGATGAGTATGTTCGCATGCCAACGGTGGAGACGGCCAACAGAACGGCCAACAGTGAAATTTGCTGTTCACACACGTTTCTTCCCGTCGTTGTCCGCCATGCTGTCTTGTTGATTCTAATCTGCGGGAGTTACTTTCCATTGGTTCGTTTTGGTGACGTATGCACAAACTGTGTGCGATGACGGAGCCATGCTAAAAATAACCATCCTGACCGACAACTTAGTTAAGTCCGCGACAAAGACGGTATGTGCAACCGATTGACAAAAATGCGCAAAGGAAATCTTTACAAAGTTTGCTTTGGCTCTAAGCAAACTTTGCTTAAGTCAACTTTTAAGAATGTATATGCAACCGGCCCCAGGCAGAGTATCAGAGCAACAGGCAGCAGGCAGGGGACAACAGCACGTGACTTTGGGTGGGAGGGTGGAAGGGGAGGGGACCAGGAGGAGGTTACCTTTCAAGGTCCATTAGAAGAAAAGACGGCGAGTCAAGAAGAGCCAGAAACAGCGCCTTCACGGCACCATGTGAAAGACCATAACGCCACGCTACAACGGCTCATACAACTGAAGAACAAATAATTTGAAGCTGAAATCAAAAAGATCTCTTAGAAGGCCCTCATTTTAAGGTTGAAGCGTCAGTTTCACAACAATGTACATCCTCTGTGCTAGTCACGCCACGGAAAGATAGGTATAAGGGATGATTTTAGTATTAATGAAGCTGAACAGAAGAAATTGAGCATGTCATCATTCTAAAATGAGTCCCCTTCAAACAGCATTAACTATGGTCAGGACCGCCTCACAGCATCAATGGACTTGACTATGTGTCAAAGCGGAGTGCATAAGAGGACGTTTTCAGATTTCATCGGAGAGGACATGTCTAGCACTTTGACAGCATGTCAGATAATCTGGCATTAAACCCCAACAAAACTCACCAAGCTGCTGAAATCTGTTTCGTCACTGGCAGAAAAGGGGACAGGTTTCCTCCTCGTTTCTCTGTCGTTCCCCCCTCTCAGCAGACACTCAACTGTCAGGTTTTGGAAGTGTCGAAGGCACTTTGAACCTGTCAACACAGACACTCAACTGTCAGGATTTTGAAGTGTCGAAGGCACTTTAAACCTGTCAACACATTTCAAATTTGATGTCTCTAGAGAGCGCTGATAATGATTAGCGGTCTGATTTTTACAATTAATTCCTTCATCTGGAGCGTTATGTCTGTAATTTACAGTGTTTATCAACCGCCGCATCCCACGTTATGGGTAATGATGTTTCTTTTCCTTCAGAATGATTAAGCAAATGAGGACATCGCCACTGATCTTCAATGGGACGGAAGCGAAAAAAAAACAGGGACAGAGGACAAGCAAATTCAAAGTCTAAATGAGGTACAAGCATCTGGAACATTTACGCTAAGGGTAAGGCTGATAGAAAATCAACTTCAAGCAGCGTTTTGAAGAGACAACAAAACATTGAAGTCCACAGAGACACCGGAAGAGACTGTCGAGTTAGCTTTCGACCCAAGAAGAGCAACATGGAAGTGGGAGAAAAAGAGGCGTTGTCGAAGATGTCTATGGAGTTTTGGATGTTCTCTCTGACCACATTTAGGCTCTTCGCCCCATCTGCCACAGCGTGCTGTCATGAATGAAGACATCAGGCTGGAACGGAGCACTAATGGGTGAGGTATTTCAACATTGTCACAAATGGCGGAAAAACTGAGATCAGTTTTAGTGCTACTTGCCTGAGAACGATCGGCTGAACAATGGCGTGAGAGAAACGGCACAAAGAGAAGAAGAGTTAAAAATGACCTTGCGAAGGGAACTTTCAGACTGTCAACCCACTTGGAACTGTTTGTTAATGTCCAAGATCGGCGCTTCCTCCCAACACACGTGGAACTGTTTGTTAATGTCCAAGATCGGTGCTTCCTCTCAACCCACTTGGAACAGTTTCTTAATCTCCAAGATCGGCGCTTCCTCTCAACACACATGGAACCGTTTGTTAATCTCCAAGATCGGCGCTTCCTCCCAACACACATGGAACTGCAGGTAGGTGGGAGTGGTGAGGATACAGGGATAGCATGAAAAAATGTAGTTACCAACTGTTTAGTGCAAAGCTGTGTGTGTGTGTGTGTGTGTGTGTGTGTGTGTGTGTGTGTGTGTGTGTGTGTGTGTGTGTGTGTGTGTGTGTGTGTGTGTGTGTGTGTGTGTGTGAAGTTTTGCGAAGTGCAACGTCGCCAATCTAATACCTTAAAAAAATAAAACAAAAAAGCATGACAGTCACAGGGACGCAAAACAGAACAGATGGTTTGTATTTGAGCTGTCCTGCTCTTTTGAAGGAAACACTTCAGAATAAAGGAGATAAAACAGGTGACTGAAAAACTGACAGCCTCTTTTTCCGATGTTAAATAGAGACCTGCTTAGTAGAAACAGACACCCTTGTTTTCATGTAAGTACTTTTTTTTCCAAGACAAGAGCTTTCATCCCCGAGTTCAGTTTTATCACCGACTGGACTCGTAGATAAAAGAAGCGCTTGTTTTTGGGGGAAAAGGGACTAAAATAAAAACACGACTGTTTGCTTTTATTCTAGCAGAACTTGGATAGTTGATTACAAATTGTTCCAGTGGCACTGAAGGATGTTTCCCCTTCAGAGTCTGGCATGGCTGTTTCGTCTGATGCCACCAGCACCCACTGGGGATCTACCTGCAACAGGACTCTCTCTGAGGGGCAGTGGCTCTTGGCAGAATCCCTGTTAGCCATATGTTACTTGGACTTGACAGCTAGACCTGTCTGTGTTGTTATGATGTAAGTTCCTGGTCAAGAACGCATGTTGGGCTTTGATTGATTATAAACACACTGCTAGCGCCAGGACAAGTCACCTGGGTACTGATCATTTCTAAACAACGCAGTAAAACCACTTTTCACATTTGGAAGCTGTCCATTAACCACAACTGCCGGCTGAATGCCTTCAGCTTTCCTGGCAAAGAAACGATGATGGCAGATCATGAATCAAGGATAGTGAATGATGATAGAGAGAAAAATATAGAGAATGCTGCAGGACTTCGGAATATTTCATCTCGCTTCCAGTGATCCCATCAACTTCTTTGCCTTCAGGCCTTGGCAGCTTTCCAAATATGTTGCCTCTCTTCCAATTAACGACTTCTTTTGCCCCTGGGCCCAGCTGGTTTAGGAGTGTGTCTCTTACAGGCCTGACCTACAAATGCATGCGTTTGCGCGTATTCCATTCAGTGGAGACATTTTGTTTTTTACACTTTCCTTCCTTTCAGGTGGATCACCCAAGTCCTTTTTTCATTGTATTTTGTCATTTGTGATGTGGCAAATTTTGCTCTCTCCTCTCTCTCTCTCTCTCTCTCTCTCTCTCCTCTCTCTCTCTCTCTCTCTCTCTCTCTCTCTCTCTCTGGCTGTCTCTGTCTCCCTCTCTCTCTCTCTCCTCGCGCTCTGCCCTCTCTCTCTCTCGCTCTCTCTCTCTCTCTCTCTCTCTCTCTCTCTCTCTCTGGCTGTCTCTGTCTCCCTCCCTTTCTCTCTCTCTCTCTCTCTCTCTCTCACTCTCTCTCTCTCTCTCTCATTTTGTCATCCTATGTTGATCTTCTTCCTTCTCTTGTCGTTCTTGAAGTTGGAGGGGGGGGGGGGGGGGGGAGCGTGTATGGAATTGTTGTTTGCTGCTGATTTGGGCATGTCTGGTGTCTTTCAGCTTTTTTCTTTTTTTTCCCCTTCATCGCATGACTTAATGTTTTACGACTCTTCTTCATTGTAGTTTGTCATTTTGATGTGCCCATTTTTGATATGCTTCTCCTCCTCCTACTCCTCCTCCTCCTCCTCCTCCTCTCCTCCTCCCCTTCTCCTCCTCCTCCTCCTCCTCTCCTTAGTTTTCTCTTTTCTTCTTCTTCTTCTTCTTCTTCTTCTGTCTCTCCTTATGTCAGAGACTCCGTCTCTTTATTCTGTGTCTCCAAGTCCCCACCTCTCTCTCTCTTTGTGTCGCTCTCCATCCCTCCCTCTCTCCCACACTCTCTTCCTCTAGTTATATTGTGCATTCTCTTATTCTAAATTGCCATGCATTCATTGTTGTTTATGAGTTTATATGCAGTTCGATGCAATGATTTCTACCATGTGTTTATTGTTTGAGGGCTGGATGAAAAAAAGCCACTGACTGGCGCTTATTCTTTTCCCTCATTAAACAACATTTTCGTTCGTTCGTTCGTTCTCTCTCTCTCTCTCTCTCTCTCTCTCTCTCTCTCACTCTCTCTCTCTCTCTCTCTCTCTCTCTCTCTCTCTCTCTCTCCTCTCTCTCCTCTCTCTCTCTCTCTCTCTCTCTCTTCTCTCTCTCTCTCTCTCGCATTGCATAATAAAAGATACCAAAAAGAACTGAACGAAGAAGAAGAAGAAGAGGAAGAAGAAGAGGAAGAGAAGAAGAAATATTTACTAAGATCGTGTGCCTGGATCTGAATACGTGAGTGGCTTTCTTTCCGACGCAAAGTAACTATTATCCCTCCCAGACCCCCCTTTCTCTCCCCCCGCCCCCGCCCTGCCACCCTCCCCGCCCCATCCCTTTTGCATTTTCCTCCTGCAGGGTCCTCTTGGCATTTGCTGCACCTTGGATCGATGTCCTTTTGTAACCTTTTCCATCAGCATGAGGTGTGGCTGGCATTTCCTTGTGCACGTGCATAGGACTGTTAGCCCTCTGTCTATGTTTCTGTGTGCACGTGCATAGGACTGTTAGCCTTCTGTCTATCTATCTGTGTGCACGTGCATAGGACTGTTAGCCCTCTGTCTATTTCTCTGTGTGCACGTGCATAGGACTGTTAGCCCCCTGTCTATTGATCTGTGTGTACGTGCATAGGACTGTTAGCCCTCTGTCTATTGATCTGTGTGCACGTGCATAGGACTGTTAGCCACCACCCCCGCCTTTACTTTTTTTTTTTCTTTCATTTTTGGCTTTTTTTTTCTTTTCTTTTTTTTTCCTTTTTTTTTTTTTTGTTTTGTTTTGTTTTGTAAAGGCGGTCCTTTTTTTTCCGTCCGTCTCCCTTCTCCTCCCTTCATCTCTCACGCACCATGCAAGTCTGTATGCTGTATCACTATCACTGGACATTGATTATCTTGCTGATTTAATATTTTGGCGTTTGTTACAGCGCGTCTGGGTTTGGTTTTGCACTAATGTGTGGTGTTGTGACACATTCACACCGTGTGTAACAGGATTGAAAAAGAAAGAAAAGGTACATGAAGAAAGAAAGGCCCGGGCATCTTCCGGGAACCATCCTTGAAACGAAAGACGAAAATAAGATGCAAGGATGACACCAGAAGTGCACGAAGAATGAGAGAAGAGAAGAACAAGAAGAGAGAGAGAGAGAGAGAGAGAGAGAGAGAGAGAGAGAGAGAGAGAGAGAGAGAGAGAGAGAGAGAGAGAGAGAAAGAGAGAGGGGAGCATACATCTCGTCTCGCAAACCGGCCTATTCCCCCGAAGGCTATCCTTATAGTGAACAAAGGAGACAACAAGGAAGACAAGAGGAAATCTCTGCATCGAGACAATCAGTATCGATGAGAGAAGAGAGAGAGAGAGAGAGAGAGAGAGAGAGAGAGAGAGAGAGAGAGAGAGAGAGAGAGAGAGAGCGTTGAGTAAGCAAAATTGCTGATATAAATAAAAAAAGAAAAAGAAGACAGGAACAAGAGAGGGAGAGGGAGGGAGGGACAGACAGAGACAGAGAGAGAGAGA
>CM031609.1:9824463-9826963 GCA_018398815.1 Conus ventricosus | reverse complement strand
TGTCATCCAGTCCATATCGTTCAATATCGTTCACTCAATTTCCTTACTTCCTTCATTCTTTCCATTTCTCACGCAGGGTGCATGCTATGTTTAACGTGTCATTCATACCAACGGCCAAACTGCCATTCTCTTCCGAAAGTTGGTGACGGGATTTTACGTGTGTGCAAGATGTTATGGGTACGTTCACACACGGAACCTCGGTTTATAGTGTCATTCGGAGGACTGTATGGGAAATGGAGTCAGAACCAATGTTCACTCCGAGGGGAAAATTCCCCTGTACCGAAAACGGCCCGGCGGAGATTTGAACCCGCAACCCCAGGATCACCAAGATTACGAGTCCGGCGCTCTACCGACTGAGCTATTCCGGTCCCGGAACAAATAATCTGCTGTCCTCTTCAGTTCTTATATCAAAAAGTAACAACGATTTATCTCTGCACAGCCCTATAAGATGACAATGATATATGCAGACACTATTCACTCTATATTAACGAACAGTGACTGACACATTTTGAATTAACCTCTCGAAATATTGCAATGGTTGGGCCTGTAGGTTTTTACCGCATTAATTATCATTAGCGCAGGATATTGATCCATTTCCTTAGACATGATTATTATTATTAGCACAGGATATTAGTCCATTGCCTTAGACATAAATATTATTAGCACAGGATATTGATCTATTCCCTAAGACATAATTATCATTAGCATAGGATCCATTTCCTCAGACATGATTATTATTAGCACAGGATATTGATCCATTTCCTTAGACATGTTCTAAGTCAGAATATCGATCCATTAGCTTAGTCACATAGTCACATTCATAGATCAGCATATCGATCCCTTATGGCCGACATATTCTTAGATTAGGATATTGGCCATTGAGGTTGGCGTCTCTTAGCATGACTAATTATCATGACATGATTAATCATCTTAATACGCTGTTCCCCGCTGCCCTGGCAAAATTGATGTAAATTAAAGATAGCCGCCTGGTATTTCTTACCAAACCACAAAAATTGTCACTTACTGTTATCGTGTGCCATCGAGTACCAGTGGAAATGGAGGACACATATAAAAACACCGTATGCATCCTATGTGGGAAACTGAAGGAATAAATGAGATAAATGAAAATGAGTGACTGATATTTGAATGGTACGGGGAAACGACTGAATGAGCGCCAGTAGGCTGCTCTTCGGCCAGCTCTACCTGGGTAGGCAGCCCGTTGAGTGAGTGAGGTAGTGTGTTTATTGTAAAGCGCTTAGAGCTTGGTCTGTGACCGAGAATAGTCGCAATATAAATACCCAAAATAATGATAAAAAATAATAATAACACCTTTTCCATGTGCCACCATTACACTGATGACACGGAATTCCGTAGGTGTGATATCAGAAAGTAAACTTACTTCTTTTGAACTGACCACATTAAATGTTCTCTATCATCCGTTCCTTCTCTCCACAATGCTTCTCTTTACCACTCTCCTCCTCCCTCCCCTTTTTTTTACCATTGATATCTTTACTACTTTACCGCTGTCAAGAGTTTTTGACATTTGGCTTTTACCATCTTCACCTCCCTCCGTCCCCTTTCTCCCTTCTCCCCATCTTTCCCGCTTTTTTAAGCCTCTAGTGTTGTTTTAATGTCTTCAAGCACGACTGACTTCGCTTCTTCATCAGATTCTCGTTTCAAGTTTTTTTGGGGGGTTTTTTGTTTGTTTTTTTTTGCTGCGCTGCAGTTCAAATCCAGCTATATCAGTGTTTGTTTGTTTTTATATCTATTCCATCTGATAGGAAACCTATTGCCGGCAGAGAGCAAACATTTGTATTTTCTTTTAAAGTTTAACATTGTCCCCTTTTTTGCTCGCCAGAACCCCCCAACCCCACTCCCCACCTCTGTCTCCCACCTCCCCCCCACCCCTATCTCAACCATAATGTTATTATATCATTAAATTGTCCGTTTATTACTCTTCTTACATTTATGAACTTTGGTCACTTTGTTTTCTGCTACTTTCGCCCTTCCCCGATCTCTCCCGCTTATCCTCAACCTTCTGCCCCCCCCCCCCCCCCCCCCCCCCCCTCCGACCTCCTAAACACTCAGCATTCTGTCACATCGATTCCTGTGACCTTACTTCCTCATTCCCACCCGCCCCCATCCCCTTCTCTCTCCTTCTCCCGCCACACCCCCCCCCCCCCCCAACTACCACCCCAATCCACAACTCCAGCTCGTTCATCCCTTGAAACCCTTTTCTTTCGTTCCAGTGTTTCATCCTTACACTCTTTGCAAAATGTCATTAATACATCTTTTATCTCATCTGAACTCTAAGAATAAATGTGATAGGGTTTTACTCGAGGGCCAGTTTCGGCTACATTCGTACATGAAAAATCCTACGAGAGAGATCATTACTCTAAGTATGACATCTGTTTTCATGTAATCTGAGGTGACGAGGAGAACAAAACGTTTATAGTTTGTCACACCTTACACATTATTCTTTTTGGTATAGAAATATATC
>CM031609.1:9799463-9819463 GCA_018398815.1 Conus ventricosus | reverse complement strand
ATGCAGGACAAAATGAAGGTTTGTCCTACCCGTCATGGGACAATAAAAAATTTTGATCCATGCAGGACAAAATGAAGCTTTGTCCTACCAGTCATGGGACAATAAAAATTTTTGATCCATGCAGGACAAAATGAAGCTTTGTCCTACCAGTCATGGGACAATACAAATTTTTGATCCATGCAGGACAAAATGAAGCTTTGTCCTACCAGTCATGGGACAATAAAAAATTTTGATCCATGCAGGACAAAATGAAGGGTCGTCATTCCATAGGACCGCAACATGTTTGCTCCATGGGGACTAAAAATAAAGTTTCCTTTGATCTATCAGACGACATCCATATCTTTACTCCGTGGGGAACAAAATGAAGGTTCCTCTGTCCAGTTTGAGGACGATAATATTTTTGCTTCACGGGAAACAAATATTTGGTTCCTCCTATCATCAGAAAACGATAATGCTTTTGCTTCACGGGGGACAAAAACAAAAGTTCTTAGTGCTAATCAGAGGACGTCAGTATTTAGCTCCATGGGGGACAAAAATGAAGGTTCGTCTTACCTATTTAAGGACGATAATATATTTTCTCCATGCAGGATATAAATAAAGGTTCGTCCCACCAGACGACAATATCATTTTAGCTCCACCGGGGACAAAAATAAAGGTTCCCCCTATCATTCAGAGGATGTCAGGATTTTTTATTTAAAGGGGGAAAAAAGTGAAGGTTGCTCCAACCAAGCAGACGATAATACTATTTTTGCTCCGTGGAGGACAAAAATAATGGTTCGTTCTTTCGGTTTAAGCACGTCAGAGTTTTCGCTCCATGGAGAACAAAAATAAAGTTTCCTCGAAGCTATCAGAGAACGTCAGTATTTTTTACTCCATGGAGGATTAAAAAAATAAAGATTCTTCTTTTCAACCAAGGAACTGACAAGATTAAGTATGGTACACTCCATGTAACGAGTCACTCACTTTCAAACCTATTCTTGTAGAGCATTGTGATTTTGACACCAGCGTTTCAAAGCTGACTTCATAACATTCCATTACAGGCGAATTTCGAGATCATAAAAGAAGTACAGATTGTTTATCCAGGATTTTGTGGGAAAACAAGTCCTGTTCTTAGCGTGTATGGAATGCATTTAAGACACCCCTGATATTGCGCCCCGCCATCGACTGGACCATAAACAACATGAAGAAAGGTCGCACGATGTGTAACGGCAGTGCTCTGTCAAAATGTATTGCAGGTTACTGCACTGCGTCATACTTCACCTCCTGAAATGGTGTTGCATGGCATTGGGTCTTATCTTGTTAATGTCCATCAAAATTCAACACTGATCGCCAGGTCTCTTCTCAACTAGACCTGTAGCCCTGAGATCGCTGACTTAGTCGACGGGCCCTAAACACCATGACTTGAGTCACAGTGATTTCCTTCATCAAAAGCTTCTTTTAAATGCTGTACTCAAACGAAATGCCTTGATGTGATTAGCGCGCTATAACAGCATTCCTGTTCGTACTCTGCTGGATAATCAGTATCCCTCATATAACCGAAAGCAGCACGGTTCTAGAGCATTCTCTTTTTCTGCGGCAATACTTTGTGTGTGTGTGTGTGTGTGTGTGTGTGTGTGTGTGTGTGTGTGTGTGTGTGTGTGTGTGTGTGTGTGTGTGTGTGTGTGAGTGACAGACAGCCAGAGAGAGAGAGAGAGAGAGAGAGAGAGAGAGAGAGATCTCAGAACTCAGAAACTTTAACGTACATGGCTTTGGGCCACAAGACAAGGTACGAAGTGAAGGGGGAGGGAGTGTGTAGGAACCACAGACATAGAAAAAGATAGACTGCTCAAGAGAGACAATCTTTGAAGCCGCAGACCAAGAGTTAGGTCCCCTGCTTAGTGACCCCTTGGTACAGTTCTGCCATATGCTCAGTTGCTGACTGTAGCTCAGTAACTCGGAAGAGAACACGGCTCTACGGCGCCTGGACCTGGATTCTGCACGCGCGGTGTGTATGTGTGTGTGTGTGTGTGTGTGTGTGTGTTGTGTGTGTGTGTGTGTGTGTGTGTGTGTGTGTGTGTGTGTGTGTGTGGAAAAGAATTCGTACGTATTTGCTACAGCTGAGTTTCACAAAAAGATCTCATTGTTTTCGACAGAACCCAAGGCAGTGTGTGTGTGTGTGTGTGTGTGTGTGTGTGTGTGTGTGTGTGTGTGTGTGTGTGTGTGTGTGTTGTGTGTGTGTGTGTGTGAAAAGAATTCGTACATATTTGCTACAGCCGAGTTTCACAAAAAGATCTCATTATTTTCGACAGAAACCAAGGCATTGGTGTGTGTGTGTGTGTGGTGTGTGTGTGTGTGTGTGTGTGTGTGTGTGTGTGTGTGTGTGTGTGTGTGTGTGTGTGTGTGTGTGTGTGCATGTGTGTGTGTGCGTGTACGTGTGTGTGTGTGTTAAAAGAATTCGTACATATTTGCTACAGCTGAGTTTCACAAAAAGATCTCATTATTTTCGACAGAACCCAAGGCATTGTGTGGTGTGTGTGTGGTGTGTGTGTGTGTGTGTGTGTGTGTGTGTGTGTGGTGTGTGTGTGTGTGTGTGATGTGTGTGTGTGTGGTGTGTGTGTGTGTGTGTGTGCATGTGCATGTGTGTGTGTGTGTGTGTGTGTGTGTGTGTGTGGTGTGTGTGTGTGTGTGTGTGTGTGTGTGTGCATGCTGATGTGTGTGTGTGTGTGTGTGTGTGTGTGTGTGTGTGTGTGTGTGTGTGTGTGTGTGTGTGTGTGTGTGTGTGTGCGTGTGTGTGCGCGCATGTGAGTGCACATGTGTGTGTGTGTGTGTGCGCACGTGTCTGTGTGTGTTTGTCCTGCCGCCACTCAGTTGCCTGTTTACCGGTAAAGTCTTGAACAGTCTTCAGCGGACAATACGCATACCCCCCCCCCCCCCTCTCTCTCTCTCTCTTCTCTCTCTCTGTGCTTGCGTTCACTGTGTAGGCGGATACTGACATATATCAGAAAGCATACACGAGGACAGAGTCAAAGAGTCTGTCATGAGTTCATTGGTGCTTGAACAGTATCAGTTTTGAAACTTGTTTTCGGATTTTGATCCCTGTCTGCACATCAGTTTCTGCTTTTGCCAGATGGTGGAAGATGATTTTTGTGCGGCTGAATGAAATTGCCTTGATGAGCTTGAAGATATGATTTTCCTCCATGGAGGTGTCCAAGTCGTGGTCGCTCAGGGTGAAAAACACTTTGTTGTGAAGCTGTGAAAGAACTGTTGTTGCAATTACTGATGGAATTCCTGGACCTTGGGGCAGTCTGTTGTTCGTGGCATGCAGAATCTTCCTGATGTTGTGATCAGTTTCTGCACAGACAGCAACAACGTCAGGAGAAGGCTTCAAAAGACCGCCTTTATCTTTCAGTCTGATGAACAGGTGGGTCTGGCTGTCTCCGGCACACAGAGCTCCGCAACATCTTTGGCAGGAAATCTGTCGTTTTACCATCCTCTCCAGCGGTGTACGACACCACAGCAAACCTGAACTCACTGGAGCATGTGGTGATTTGTGCTACTTGCTGAATCTCTGACTCTGAGAGATCCTCGATGTCATCACGGCTCTGAATAGTCAGATCGTATTTCCTGGCGAGGGTGACGTCGGAAACTGTAATACCACTGCCGTCAGTACCTGCACAAGGTTGTGCTTCCAGTATACGAGTAGAGTCCAGTTGCTTGCAATTTCCCCCACTGGCCTTTATGTTGTGGTGCATTAAGAAGCGCTTATGGGCTGCTGAAAACTGCTGAGCTGTTGGGTTGTTTGGCTCTGCCCGAAGCACGAACTGAGCAGAAGAAGAGCTCAAGATGGCCCTGACTCATCTTATAGGTGAGCAGATACTTCAAGGGTGCACCTTTGCAAGCCACATAAGTTTCAAACAGACCTCTGATACTTTTAATGCATGCCAAAAAGCCGACAAAAGCTGTCTTTCGTCTGGACTGAACAAGCAGCGTGCCTGTCTGATCTTGAAGGCCAGATATGTATTCTTCTGCCTCTGTCAGGAACGGTCCCCACTGGTCAACGTTTCCTAGCCTCAATGGTGCCTTGAATCCTTTTGCGAGTGGGTGCCTTGAGTTGAGGATGTCAAACAGTTTGTCAAAATTTCGTATGAACTTGACTGTTCCCTCAGATGCCAGAAAAGGCCTGCTGTCTTCTTCAGAGCCTAAAGTCTTTGCAAACTCTATTGCATCTGCAACAGAATTGCTCAGGGTTTGAGCCGCCATGCTGACTTTCATCTTCTGTTCGTGGTACTGGATGTGTGCCATTCTCAGTTTATTGGCTAGGTGAAGGCCTTGTTTCTGTTGCAGTTCATTCAGTGCAACTATCTGATCCCAGCGGATCAATTCACCGTCTTTGTCGGCAAGTACTTTCATGTCTCCTAAGGTGTTTCTGGCCAGCTTCAGCATATGACATGAGTCCAACATGACATATACACGTTGGCTGGGATCACATGGGTGTTCAAAGGATGGATCCATGTTTTCCAGATCAAGGCAAGCACCTAGGTGCTGCAGCATGGAAAAATGGCAAGAAGGTCCATCACATGTGAGATATACAACTATGCCACCAGTGTCGTAGAGGCGTTCAATGCATGACTGAATTCAGTTGGCCTTTTCACCCCCTGTTAAGCCGTTGATCAGGAAGTATCTACAAGGGATTTTCCAACTGTCATTCAAGGCAACCGCCATTATGACAAGCGCATCTTTCGCCAAGGGCGCCGAGTCATCAAAGTCGTCGTTGCCAACAGCTACATATTCATGGAACTGTTTGTCATCCCACTGTACGTGTTTTCTGATCGACAGCTCATCCAACATAAGGGCAATCATCACCTTTCTGCCCTTGCTCTCTGCCTCGTCCACTCTGTGCTTTAGTGCTGAGAATGCAGACTGCGTGAACCCTGGTGAGCCTGGAATAGAGCTGTACCAACGTCGTATCACTGATGGATGTGGTAGCGCCAGTTTGAATGTTTCACGCACGAAGTTGTATGCTTTTGTTGAATAAAACTGAAGCGTTATGGCAAAGGATTTCAGCTCATCAGGGTATGTGGCATTCTTTCCAGGTTTCTCATTCAAAGCCCTTTCCAAAAGCTGTCTTGGTGCCCCAGAAAATCTTTCCAAAACGTCCTCACAGCCTCTTGAAAGAAGACCTCGCTCTTTCAACGTTGCTATTATATCATGGATTGTCGTTATCTTGCTTTGGAGACGACGTACTTTTTGATGACTGATTTTGAGTTTTTTCTGCAAGGTAGAGTTCCTGTCAATCGACTCTTCTAAGCGCCTTTTCAGCTTCCGGGAGATGACATAGACAACACATGATATGTGTGGTCTGTAGCTGTCGACAATCCAGCAAGGTTTTCTCCGGAAGGTCCTGCTTCATCAAAATGGTCTGTTGACAAGCTTCCTTCCTCAACAGATTCCATGGGCATGGGCGTTACTGTCCTTGGCTTTGGAGGTTTCCTGGTTGGCTTTGAATCCTAACAAAAACAGAGGCAGAGTTCCTTTGCATGACTCTGTACTCAATACCATCTTGATCAATCTCTCTCTCTCTCTCTCTCTCTCTCTCTCTCTCTCTCTCTCTCTCTCTCCTCTCTCTCTCTCATTACACACACACACACACACACACACACACACACACACACACACACACACACACACACACACATACACACGTGCGCGCGCGCACGCACGCACACACGCATGCACACAAAGAGAGAGAGACAGGTACTCAGAGAGCTAGTGAGAGAGAAAGAGAGAAAAAGAGAGAGAGAGAGAGGGGGAGAGAGAGGAGAGAGAGAGAGAGAGAGAGAGAAAGAAAGAAAGAAAGAGAGAGGGGGAGAGAGGGGAGAGAGATAAAAAGAAGAAAGAGCGAGAGAGAGAGAGAGAGAGAGAGAGAGAGAGAGAGAGAGAGAGAGAGAGAGAGAGAGAGAGAAGAGAGAGATGGGGGAGGAGAGGAGAGAGAGAGATATGGAAGGCTTTATTCAGTTAAAGAAATATGCTAGGGTTTTATTAAGTAATAGAAAAACAACAAACAAAATTAACTGCAAATAGCATTTAGGTAATCTAAAAAACAAAAAAGCTTCCTGACCAAGCTTTTGTGTTTCTCTGCAAATCTAGTACTGTTGTTCAGTTTTGAAGGGCCGGGGTGGAAAGGGTAGGGGAGAACTGGATGGGAAAAAACGTCTACAGTATCCATAGGCCAGTATCCCATGCTCCTTATAGCCTATTTGAACTGGGGGGTATTTTAGTTTATAAAAAAAAATGCAACAACAGGACTGAATTTTAACACCCCATCCTCCCTACCAGCTCCCCCCCCCCAAAAAAAAAATGAACGGTTGTACATCTACCTACTCCAGTATTTTTGCCGAAGAAAGTCTAATCAAAACGTTTTTCTTTACCTTCTGCAAATGCTTGGGGAAATCAAAAATTGTTGGCACTGCATCGGGTAAAAGCCTCCTCCGCTCCCTTTGTAAAATAGGTGTTCCTCAAAATGTCCTAAGCACAGGATAGCGCTCTTTGAAGGGGTGTACTTGTCTCTCCTCATGTTCTGGAGCCATTTCTGCAGAAGTTCTGGCTGCTTCTGGGAGAATCTGAAAATTGTTAGGTGAAGAATGAGGGTTCCAAAGATACAAGTGCAAGAAAAATATTCTTGTAATCACCAATTCATCTCATCAGTTTGATTGAATATTAAGTTGTGAATAACCAAATGTACAGTGCCAGAGAAACACACACACACACACACACACACACACACACACACACACACACACACACACACACACACACACACCACGCATATTGAAAGGATGCGAGCATTGCCAGGTGTGTCTACGAATTCTGGGAAGCTATTTCACATCTACTTTCTGTTTTGCTTTGGCTCGTGACCGCCCGATATTGAACTTGATACACATAAAAAGGTGAGTTGAAAACAATGGATAACTAAATAAAGTGAAGAAACAACCTTTGCACTCACTTATGAAAACTGATTCCACTGTCTCTGTCCTCCTTCTTGCACTTTCTGGAGCAATTTATCGCCGCACAGCAAGCATGTTCTCTTCCTCTCGTTGGCCGCAGCGAACTGACGGGGAAACTAAGCAGGGGACATAACTGCGTACAGTGGCTTCAGCTCTCCCCACAGCGAGAGTTAGGAGTGCCGCAATCCCTTTGTTTTAACATCCGTGGTAGGAACTGGGTGGAGTCAACACATATGTTCCTGCAAACAGAACAGAAAGGTACTGTAATGGCGTACAGATTCGCGTGCGTGCGTGCGTGCGTGCGTGCGTGCGTGCGTGAGTGCGTGCGTGCGTGTGCGTGGTGCGTGTGTGTGTGTGTAAAAATTTATGAAAGGTTTGAATATGTTCATTAATGTATCTACACCCGTCTTATATTATGTAATTGGACTCATGTTGTACTACCTTAAACTCTCATCATTATTGAAGGGCCAGGAACGTTTTTGAGTCAATTTTTGAAAGGAGAAATAACCTATTTTCTCTTACTCTTTTCTCCAATTCGTTGCCGTAACTGAATGGATAAGAGCTCAGACAACATTGCAGTTTCCTTTTGGCACGTGTTTGGGGATTTGGCGATTTGCAATGGGCGGCCCAAGGAAGACAATTTCCACACGAAATTGTCGAATTTTCAGCATGGTCTCTCTGACGACGCAGGCAAGGTAGCGACAAAATTCGCTTTGCACGTGCAAGGCAAGCCCTTTTTGAACACTACTCCAGCCAAAGTTGCCCGCAGACGAGGATAAAAAGGACCCGTTCTTGGTTCGTTTTAACCATGCTTGCAAGACGACGGATGACGGATGAGCAGCGGGGGAGAGCCCTCGCTCTGCTTGATGAAGGCCTAGCGCAGCGGAAAGTTGCTAGACGACTTGAAGTGTCGCATTCCACAATCCAGAGACTGCTGGAGCGCTTCAATGACACTGGAGCAGTCCAGGAAAGGCGTCACACGGGTCGACCCAGAGTAACGACAAGACAGCAAGACCGCTACCTTGTCCTCTCCGTCCTGAGGGAAAGGGCATTCACTGCGGTGACCTTGAGGGGTCAGCTGAGGGACGCAACAGGTGCTAACATCAGCTGCAGCACGGTGAGAAGACGGCTACATGAGGCAAACTTGAGGTCACGGAGACCGGCCGTCCGACCCGTGCTGTGACCAGTCAACAGAGTGCGCCGCATGACCTGGGCCAGGAGCACGTGACCTGGACAAGGCAACAGTGGGCCCGGGTCTTGTTTTCGGATGAGTCCAGGTTCACCCTGACCTTTAACGATGGCCGGGCTCGGGTGTGGCGACGTCAAGGGGAGAGGTTCGCTGACGCCACTGTCCAAGAGCATAACCGGTACGGCGGCGGGTCGGTGATGGTGTGGGTGGGCATGAGCCTTGTTACCCGGACCCCCCTGGTCCCCATTGACGGCATCCTGAACGGGGTCCGGTACCGGGACGAGGTTCTGGCGGCCGTGGCACTGCCTGCGCTTGTGGACCTTGGTCAAGGCGCCATCTTCCAGGACGACAATGCACCTGCGCATCGAGCACGCCTCGTGACCGACTTCCTGGAGCAGCATGAAGTCGTCCGTATGGCCTGGCCAGCGTGCTCACCTGACCTGAACCCAATTGAACACCTCTGGGATGTGCTCGGGAGGCGCATCAGGGACAACCAGCCCCCACCGGGCACCCTGGCCAGGCTGGTCGACATCCTGCAGATCGAGTGGGCGGCCATCCCTCAGAACACACTCCGTACCCTTGTGGGGTCGATGCATCGGCGCTGTGAAGCATGCATCCAGGCTCGGGGCGGACACACGCGATATTGAAAACAGATTGGCCAAATCTGACACTTTCTGTTTCTTGAAAAGGGGGGGGATGTTCCTTTAAATGCATGTGCTGTTCAATAATGGGTCATTGTGCTAATTTCTTTTTCCAAAACAGGTGTGGAAATGACGAAATAAACATAGAATCAATTCTAAACATTATCAATTATTTCAACTTAAAATTAGAGAGGAAGGAAGAAGTGGCCCTTAAATTATGATGTGTAGTATATATGGTGGTTGTTGTTGTTTTTTTCTTTCTGGTTTATGTATATGTATGTGAATGTCATGTATCTACATGAAAAATTAAAAAACAAAATTGAAAAAAAAGAAATGTATTGTAATGAGTGTGTGTGTGTGTGTGTGTGTGTGTGTGTGTGTGTGTGTGTGTGTGTGTGTGTGGTGAGAGAGAGAGAGAGAGAGAGAGAGAGAGAGAGAGAGAGAGAGGAGAGAGATTTCAACACACTTAACGTCATGACACTGTGTTTGTCTGAACGGCATTTTGGTGATATGTACCAGTGGCAATATCTTGGTTCAGGTCAAACCAGAGTGATGCATTTCGCTGCTTTAGCGAGAAAATATGGAGGGCGTGTAATGGTCCCCCCCCCCTCCCCTTCCCATCCTCCCGCCCTACTCCTCTCCTCCAAACTCCGCCTTCCAGTTTTATAAGAATCCCCCCCCCCCCCCCCCAACCCTCCCATTTGTTTTTTTAAAAGAAACCTAGAAGATGACCCCCACCTCCTCCATCCTCCCTTCGTTTACTCTCGTCCCTGCCCCTGCTTTTAGAAGAAGAAATCAAACTGAGAGCCGCATCCCCGTCCCCGCCTTCTCCACCCACACCCACCCCCACCCGTCTTTTGTCATACAATTTTGGGAGATGAGGGTCACGACACCCCAACTCACCCGTGTATAGACTGCACAGATATTTTTTGTCAAACGCTTGTAAGCGTAGGCTGTTCCCCACCCCCATCCTATCCTTCACCGTCCCCTACAAAATTGATGGTGATGATGATGATGACGATGATGATGGTGATGATGATGATGATGATGATGATGATGATGATAATGATGATGATGATCGTGATCATGATCATGATGATCATGATGATTATGGCCGACCACAAAGGCCACATCAGAGCTGCCATTGCTCAGGCGAAAGAAGGAGGCAGAACATTTCAGCAACGTACTAAACCGCCCGTCATCCCCCAGTGACAAAGCCATTCATCTACTCTCTCACCAACGAAAACATGGATGAACCACCAACAATTTTGAAGACCCAGCGAGCGACTTGTTTGTTGTCCAGTGGCAAAGCCCCTGAGTCCATTACCAGCTGAGGTCTGCAGAGAAGGCGGCACAGCTGTGACTGAAAAGATTCATCAATTGTTTCTTCTGACGTGACAGCAGGATACGATCCTCTAGGAGCTCAAAGATGCATCCATTACCCATTTGTACAAGCACAAAGGAGACACCCAGGCCTGTGATAACCATCGAGGCATATCCCTCCTTTCTACAGCAGTCAAGATGCTTGCCACAATTCTACTAAATCGTCTTTCAACACACCTTGAGGAAGAGATAAAGCCAGCGTGGCTTCAGGAAGGATAAGCCATTGATATGGGATAAGTCATTGACATGGGAGTTGCTGCTACACAGCTCCGGGAAAAAATGTCTAAATTAAAATGTCGACCTGTTTCCCCATATACGTCGACCTGACCAAGGCCTTCGATACTATCAGTAAAGACGGCATGTGGAAGATCGTTGCCAAATACAGATACCCACAAAAATTAATCCTTAAGGTGTGACAATTCCATGACAGCATGCAGCTCCGAATCCAGAACAACAGGGATCCATTTAATTTATTCTGTGTCACGAAGGGCATAAAGCAGGGTTGTGTTTCGACACCCACTCTTTTCAGAAAAAAAATGAGAGAGAGAGAGGCTGCGTTTCCTGACCAGGCTTTCCCATGAAAGGGAGCCAGTCCCACGGGGAGGTTGTGGACCAGACCCCAGTCATCAGCTGACAGAGCCAGGCCTGCCTGTCACAACGTGGGGAGAATTGTTCCACAGTCCCACACCAGGGGGCAGAGGTCTGGTTCACCAGGGGTACACCGGCAGGTTTGAACCTTGCAGGCTTAAGACCCCAGCCCCCTCTCCCGCCCCCTTCCCTGCCCCCTTCCCTGCCCCCTTCACTTCTCGCTGACAGCTGAAATAGATCAGTGAAGAAGTTTTCCCGACTGCAGCACAGGAACACTGGTCGCAGTTGCACAGATCGCACTTTGTGACCTTTGAACTATCTGTCGGTCTTTTCTGATTACCCTCCTCCAACTCCGCTATCCCCCCCCCCCCCTCCCCCTCTTCCTTCTCCCTCCCCTTCCAGTTCATTGCAGGAGGTGCCGGTGTAGGATCAGGAGTAGGATAGATGTCGACTGCCTTTTTTTTTTGTCTTGAAATTTTCTACTTAGAAAAATTTGAAAAAGAGGGGTGGAGATTGCCTTTTTTTTTGTCTTGAAATTTTCTACTTAGAAAAATTTGAAAAAGAGGGGTGGATGGGTTGGTGGGAAACAGTGGCTGAACGCACTGAAGTACACAGGGGTGGGGTCGATTTCTTTAAAATACAAGGCAAATATTCTAGTTTTATGAAAAATCACACCGCTAGAAGTTGCCACAAAGTGCAAAATCCAACGTGAACCCCCGGCCCCCCCCCCCCCCCCCCCCCCCCAAATAAGTTTTATCCAGAGTATGTCAGACTTAGATTTGTGCGTGTACAATTTCACAACTCAGTCAATTTATAATGATAACACTCTTATCAAAACCTGCAGTGGGACATCAAAACCGTTACCTATCCGTTCTCAGACGGCGATTTGTACACAGTAAGCATAGTTTTATCAACTGTCGAAATCACATCTACTTGGACAACACTCGCACACAGGAAAAAAAAAAGAACTGAGTATTGTACACAGAGTTTCTGGCGTCGTGCTGCTCTTTCTTCACTCGATCGGCTGATCCGTAATGAGTTTCCACTGTCCACGTATCAGCTGTCCACTATGTGAAGATTTCCGTTTACTTTTAGGATATGTCACGTTTACATTCAACTTAACTGCTTCACGGCCCGCATATGGAAGTGATCGAAGTGTGGCCCAAAGAGCTCAGCTGGTAGAGTGCCGAACTGATCCTGGCATTGTGGGTTCGAATCTCCGCCAGGGGCATTTCGGTACAGAGAACTTTTTCACTCGGAGTGAACATTGCTTCTGATTCAACTTCCCTGAAAACTCCTACCAATGAGGCAAAAACCCGACGGTCCCAGTGTGCGCGCATGACATATTGCACACACGATGAGACAAAAACCCTAGGGTCCCTGTGTGCGCGCATGACATATTGCACACACGATGAGACAAAAACCCGAGGGTCCCTGTGTGCGCGCATGACATATTCCACACACGATGAGACAAAAACCCGAGGGTCCCAGTGTGCACGCATGACATATTCCACACACGCAAAATACCATCGCCGAGTTACGGAAGAGAATGCCAGTTTGGCCATTTGTATGGATGATACGAATACTTATTGCATGCACTGATCAAATGAAAGTGTTAATGAAAAGCTAGTGGCTGAAAATAGCACTAGTAGGTAGCTCTTTAATCGAGTCAACTCAGGTAGGCAGTTCGTTGTATGAAGGACATCATGGATTGTACAGGGCATGGAGCTTGGTCTCGAGGCGAATATAGGCGCTATCTGAAAACTTCATCATCATCATCATCATCATCATCATCATCATCATCATCATCATCATCATCAGCGTCGTCGTCGTCGTCGGCGTCGTCGTCGTCGTCATCATCATCATCATCATCATCATCATCATCATCATCATCATCATCATCATCATCATCATCATCATCATCATCATCTATCTTAATGAAAATCGCTACAAATCAAAGTGTATAAAGTGTGAATTTAAGAGCAACATCAATGGCCACAAACAGGAGTCTATGAACTCAACATGCTCAATAAATGACATCAACCTCTCAAAAGAAGTATTAGAGTCAGCAAAATAAGGGCATGCAAGCCCCAATAGAAATTTCCCATGATTTTACTGCATGCAAGCCCCAATAGAAATTTCCCATGATTTTACTGCATGCAAGCCCCAATAGAAATTTCCCATGATTTTACTGCATGCAAGCCCCAATAGAAATTTCCCATGATTTTACTGCATGCAAGCCCCAATAGAAATTTCCCATGATTTTACTGCATGCAAGCCCCAATAGAAATTTCCCATGATTTTACTGCATGCAAGCCCCAATAGAAATTTCCCATGATTTTACTGCATGCAAGCCCAATAGAAATTTCCCATGATTTTACTGCATGCAAGCCCCAATAGAAATTTCCCATGATTTTACTGCATGCAAGCCCCAATAGAAATTTCCCATGATTTTACTGCATGCAAGCCCCAATAGAAATTTCCCATGATTTTACTGCATGCAAGCCCCAATAGAAATTTCCCATGATTTTACTGCATGCAAGCCCCAATAGAAATTTCCCATGATTTTACTGCATGCAAGCCCCAATAGAAATTTCCCATGATTTTACTGCATGCAAGCCCCAATAGAAATTTCCCATGATTTTACTGCATGCAAGCCCCAATAGAAATTTCCCATGATTTTACTGCATGCAAGCCCCATAGAAATTTCCATGATTTTACTGCATGCAAGCCCCAATAGAAATTTCCCATGATTTTACTCTTACTTATTTCTTTTCTTTTCAGGATCTAAAAAATGGTAAGATATGGTAGCCATGGTAAGATATGGCAGACAAACAGTGTCATGAAGATATGGCAGACAGACAGTGTCATGAAGATATGACAGACAGTGTCATGAAGATATGGCAGACAGTGTCATGACGATATGGCAGACAGTGTCATGAAGATATGGCAGACAGTGTCATGAAGATATGGCAGACAGTGTCATGAAGATATGACCGACAGACAGTGTCATGAAGATATGACAGACAGTGTCATGAAGATATGACAGAGTGTCATGAAGATATGACAGACAGTGTCATGAAGATATGACAGACAGTGTCATGAAGATATGACAGAAAGTGTCATGAAGATATGGCAGACAGTGTCATGAAGATATGACAGACAGACAGTGTCATGAAGATATGAAAGACAGTGTCATGAAGATATGACAGACAGTGTTATGAAGATATGGCAGACAGTGTCATGAAGATATGGCAGACAGTGTCATGAAGATATGACAGACAGTGTCATGAAGATATGACAGAAAGTGTCATGAAGATATGACAAACAGTGTCATGAAGATATGACAGACAGTGTCATGAAGATATGACAGACAGTGTCATGAAGATATGACAAACAGTGTCATGAAGATATGACAGACAGTGTCATGAAGATATGGCAGACAGTGTCATGAAGATATGACAGACAGACAGTGTCATGAAGATATGACAAACAGTGTCATGAAGATATGACAGACAGTGTCATGAAGATATGACAGACAGACAGTGTCATGAAGATATGACAAACAGTGTCATGAAGATATGACAGACAAACAGTGTCATGAAAATATGACAGACAGTGTCATGAAGATATGACAGACAGTGTCATGAAGATATGACAGACAGTGTCATGAAGATATGACAAACAGTGTCATGAAGATATGACAGACAGTGTCATGAAGATATGACAGACAAACAGTGTCATGAAGATATGACAGACAGTATCATGAAGATATGACCAACAGTGTCATGAAGATATGACAAACAGTGTCATGAAGATATGACAGACAGTGTCATGAAGATATGGCAGACAGTGTCATGAAGATATGGCAGACAAACAGTGTCGTGAAGACCAAACTGATGACCAGTCATACCACCACAATCACCACAGATATAACGGTCCACGAAAGAATGCTGGGAACTTTGCGATGGTTTACTTACACTGGGCCGATCATTAGCAACGAGGCATATAAACCAGGAATCCTCTCATGGACAAGCAAAGACTAACCTGTTGGAATTTGTTCGAAATGAAATAAAAGGGACCGGTCCGTTAACAGAAATGGATTAATCAAAAGATCCAGGAACAAAATCATGAGATGCTCTCTGAAAGAAAACTGTCATGAAAATAGACTGTTAACAAAAATCGTGTCTAGGTTTATCTTCCAAGGTTTTAATATCAAATCAGTTGTAATATAACTTGTGTATGTGCTGACCAGACACACACACACACACACACACACACACACACACACACACACACACACACACACACACACACACACACACACACACACACACACACACACACACACACACACACACACATACACACACACACACACACACACACACACACAGACACACACACACACACACACCACACACACACACACACACACACACACACACACACACACACACACACACACACATACACACATTTTTGTTGTTGTTGTAAATATCACTTTAGGCGAAAAGACGTTGAGCTGGAGACCGATCAAAACAAACATGATATCACCACTGTCCTGACCGAAGCTTATTTGGGGGGGGGGGGGGGGGGGCAGACAGACACACACACACACACACACACACACACACACACACACACACACACACACACACACACACACACACACACACACACACACACACACTGTTTGTTTTGGTAAGTATCACTTTAGGCGAAAACACGTTGAGCTGGACACCGATCAAAACAAAGATGACATCACCACTCTCCTGACCGAAGCTTGTTTGGGGTACAATAACGTTTCCGTCAAACACAAGATCGGACTCCTGCCTGCAGGCGTATAGATGTGACATGAATTCTCACATCCAGTCTGGAATGAAGAATCCAAGCCATGAGAATTGATTCTCCCAGCCATGACATGGCGAGATACTGAACATTAGATACACTGATCACATCACCAATGACAAAAGTGTGTTAAACCGTTCAAGCAGCTCACCAGACCATATGATCTGCTGACATCAGTTGATGAGGAAGACTACATTAGTATAACCGCGTAACGAGATACAAAAGTCTTCCTAAAACGATCCTCCAGGGAACAATTGAAGGAGGAAAAAACCAGTCGGGAAGACGGGAAAAAGGTACGAACAGACAACATCGCAGAATGGACAAGGAGGCCATTTTCCACGCAGCCGAAAGAGGGAGAGCAACCTGATGAAGCTGTTCTTTAATGCAGGGCTCTCATGACACTTCAGCCAGCTAAATAGAAAAAAAGACAGGAAGGAAGGAAGGAAGGAAGGAAGGAAAGAAGGAAAGAAGGAAAGAAGCCTCCCTCTCTCAAAGTCCTTTACCAGACCCATGAGCAGCCAACGAACCGAAGTATTATCACAGCGTGGGATGAAAGGCGCTAACGTCCCACTCCGGGAATAACGTTCTGGACCACAACAGACCCAGTGCCACATAGCGGCATTATCCAAAACCCACAGGTCTGTTTCCTGGCATGTTGCCTTGGTAAATAAGTCGAGGAATTCCCACCCCCGTCTAATCCCCGACCGCAGCACAGGAACAGTGACACCCAGTTCAAAGCTTTTCATTTCGTAATCACTTCAAACTTCTATGTTTTGATGCTCACCCCCACCCCCACCCTTCTTCCCTCTCTTCCTATCACCCTTCTTCTGTCCACCCCCACCCCCCACCCACCCACCCCCTCCCCCGCTACTCTCCTTCTAGTATGAACAAATGTCGAGTTCTAGCTGAGATAAAGACTTAATCGCCACTGCAGGTTTTAGATTTTAGAGCTAGCGCCTACCTGACATGACAACTTTGTCAGCCATGAGACAGGATGTCCTCTCAAAGTGGAATTTCCGCCGCAGATTCACTTCCAGTAGAGTTCAGTGACACCTGTCGTCTACTCCACTGGCACAGCAGAGTTCAGTGACACCTGTCGTCTACTCCACTGACACAGCAGAGTTCAGTGACACCTGTCGTCTACTCCACTGACACAGCAGAGTTCAGTGACACGTACATGTCTATCCACTGACACAGCAGAGTTCAGTGACACCTGTCGTCTACTCCACTGACACAGCAGAGTTCAGTGACACCTGTCGTCTACTCCACTGACACAGCAGAGTTCAGTGACACCTGTCGTCTACTCCACTGACACAGCAGAGTTCAGTGACACCTGTCGTCTACTCCACTGGCACAGTAGAGTTCAGTGACACCTGTCGTCTACTCCACTGACACAGTAGAGTTCAGTGACACCTGTCGTCTACTCCACTGACACAGTAGAGTTCAGTGACACCTGTCGTCTACTCCACTGGCACAGCAGAGTTCAGTGACACCTGTCGTCTACTCCACTGACACAGCAGAGTTCAGTGACACCTGTCGTCTACTCCACTGACACAGTAGAGTTCAGTGACACCTGTCGTCTACTCCACTGACACAGCAGAGTTCAGTGACACCTGTCGTCTACTCCACTGACACAGCAGAGTTCAGTGACACCTGTCGTCTACTCCACTGACACAGCAGTGGACCCTATACCAGCATCCAGCTGAATCACTCACACCTTCGTTCCCCCCCCCCGCCCCCCCCCCCCCCCCCCCCCCAGAATATAGATAAAATTAATCATGCATATGGCATGTGTTTAGGGAAGGTTATGTGGTCGCTCTGTGCATGTGGTGTGTGTGTGTATGTGTGTGTGTGTGTGTGTGTGTGTGTGTGTGTGTGTGTGTGTGTGTGTGTGTGTGTGTGTGTGTGTGTGTGTGTGTAGGGAGGAGGGAGGGGGTCTGGATCTGGATCTGGATTGGTACGTCGCTAAAACATCCATTTACTGGCATAGGCGCGACGGGGGGAGGGGGGGGGGAGGGGGGGTGCGCAGCGTGATGATATTATCGGCTTCTGGCTTTTGCCAGTGCCGACTTGAAGCTGTCGACTGACTTTTGGTGGACGATGTTATCGTCAAGGTGGTTCCACTCAGTTATTGTCTTTGGGAAGTATGAATGATGGTACTGATCGGTGTGTGTTTCAGGAACGCAGTAGCACCTATCGTTGTTTCGTATGTAGTTCTCCACTGGGTTTTGTGTCAGATACGTTCTGTTGTCTCTGGTGGAGCGGATGCGTCGTCCTGGTTTCTGAGGTGTGATGAAGTCACTCGGAGTGATCGCTGGCACCAGACCCTCGACCACCTTGTAAAAGAATCCTAGACGTAGTTGAAGCCGCCGTTCTTGGAGTGTAGTGAGCTCATGTTTTCTCAGCAGACCCGTTATGAAGCCTGGCGTGGTGGAGCGGTAGTCCTTTGCTATGAAGCGCACTGCATTTCTTTGTACGCGCTCCAACATGTTGATCTCTTGCTGCATGTGCCGGTCCCAAATGATTGCTGCATACTCCAGGACAGGGCGTACGAGTACGAGGTAGGCATGTCTTCAGCAGGAGGTAGGGCTGTGCCTGAGATTCCGCCGGAGAAATCCTAGTGTGCTGTTGGCCTTCTTTGTGATGGAGGCGATGTGTTGAGACCACTTGAGGTTGTCGGCGAATTGGATACCGAGGTATGGGTTATGAGAGACTTGCTGCAGGATGGTATTATTTAGGGAGTAGAAGTAGGAGGAGGTAGAGGATTGTGCAATGCTCATGATGTAACATTTTGAGACATTGAACCGCATGCCCCATTTGTCTGCCCATGACTCTTGTGACTTGAGGTCCTCTTGTAGAGTGCGGTAGTCATTAAAGTCGTTGATCTCCCTGTAGATGAGGCAGTCATCTGCGAATAGGCGTACTTGGGATTTGACTGCCTCCGGGAGGTCATTTATGTGGCACAGGAATAGGAGGGGGCCGAGCACGGTGCCCTGTGGCACTCTTGGGTAGACAGTTGTGGCGTTGGATGTAGTGTCCTCTACCACCACTTGCGTGGTTCGCTCTGTTAAGAAGCAGGTAAGCCAGGTGTGGAGATTGCCGGTGATGCCATAACTGGTCAACTCATGGAGGGTGGGGTGGGGTGAGGGACATGGGTTAGGGAGCAGTGATCATGCACAGTTGCGGAACATTGTGCACAGATTTTTTTTCACACACATGTGTGAGAACGGGCCCCAAAGTAATACTCTATATTTTCTGGAATGGATTGTCCGATCTTAGAACGTCCGAAAAGTATTCGCAGCGATCACCAGGGTCAGACTCCATACGAAGAAATGTAGTGAATCTACATATTTTCAATTTCCGAAAATCAGTTCAATTTCTGTCTCTTTTCTTGAAAATGCCTTAGTGTCTGTGCACTTGTGTTCGTTATCGGACTGTGCCCTCCATTGTCTCAGCCGAAGAGGTCACGTGTTCACCCGTTTGTCGGTAGACTGACTGGCAAGAGAGCGCAAAATCTACAGAACAAAGTCGATCCAAATCCGGTGATACGACTGGAGATTAGGACCAAACCTAACGTTCATTTGATTCAAACCTGGTGGCTAGAATGGAGATGGGCTGGAAACAAACCCATCGTACATTGATCCAAAGGCTGTGACAAGAATGGAAATGGGCTGAGAAGAAAGCTGATGGTCGTTGATCTGATCCATAGCTGGTGAACAGATTGGAAATGATCTGAGAACAAATCCATCGTCCATTGATCTAAACGCTTTGACAAGATTGGAGAAGGGCTGAGAACAAACCTATTGTTCATTGATACACACCCGGTGACAAGACTGAACATGGCCCTGGAACAAACTCCTCAGACGCTGCTGTGGATCTGTGGCACGGTTCTGAATTCAAGTCCAGGTTGGGCCCAGTACCACTCAGCAAGATTATGACATATTTCCCCCAAACGTGAACAATGTGAAAACACCGTTTACGAATGGATACTCATCTGTGATGTTTTGTTTTTCCGTGGAATAATTAACATTTCTTGTCAAAGACATGTTGTCATTTTGTATGTTCCTTACTCTATCGGAAAAGGTGCACATGGGAAGTCAAGCTTTAAGTCTATACCCACTATTCATGAACCTAGCAGAGAGTTAGTAGCCTTGGTGTAGTGCATATGGATGAATCCGCACCCAAAGACACCTCCTTGATGAAACTGAAACTGTAACTGGCAAGGAAATAATCATGTTTCACTTATGAAACGACGTGACTTGCTTACAGAATATCGATGAATATTTATGAAAATGAATGCCTGTCTATCGATCATGGTCGTTCCCCTCTAATTTCACGTTAAACACGTTTTTGGGTCCGGTCAAG
>CM031609.1:9776963-9789463 GCA_018398815.1 Conus ventricosus | reverse complement strand
AAGTGTTCGAGCGGTTGCTGTCCTTGTGCCCAATGGACAAATGCCCAGACCTTGACAGAGACAGAACACATACAATTCCTGACGTTTTGTGCATGTGACATTTTCGTAACCATCAGCTTAATCTGCAAACATGTGACATTTTGTCGCCACCTACTTTACTTCTGAACGCGTCAAACGAAAATTTGAAGGTTTGGGGATTTTTTTAATCTCCAGAGGATAAAACATCTCAAACAAGTCGAATTTTGTATCAATACTTGACAGTGGATTTAGTTTCCTGTCTGTTTGTGTTGGCAGCGCCAGAGAAAAGAAAAAGTTGGCAGTAGAAAAGCATCTGCGAGTCATGACCTGGATGCGTCCCGGCCCCCTCAGAGTGTAAGGAGTTCAGGGCCGAAACACTTGTCTAGGGGGGGGGGGGGGTCTTCTCTGAAGACCTTCTGCTGTCAAGCTCTCCTAGAGTTTCTCCCCACTGGTAGAGTTGGTTACTCCCATTGAGAGCTGAGTTGGTTACTCCCCATTGAGAGCTGAGTTGGTTACTCCCCATTGAGAGCCGAGCTGGTTACTCCCCATTGAGAGCCGAGCTGGTTACTCCCCATTGAGAGCTGAGTTGGTTACTCCCTATTGAGAGCTGAGTTGGTTACTCCCCATTGAGAGCTGAGTTGGTTACTCCCCATTGAGAGCTGAGTTGGTTACTCCCCATTCAGATCTGAGTTGGTTACTCCCCATTGAGAGCTGAGTTGGTTACTCCCCATTGGAGCTGAGCTGGTTACTCCCCATTGAGAGCTGAGTTGGTTACTCCCCATTGAGAGCTGAGTTGGTTACTCCCCATTGAGAGCTGAGTTGGTTACTCCCCATTCAGAGCCGAGCTGGTTACTCCCCATTGAGAGCCGAGCTGGTTACTCCCCATTGAGAGCCGAGTTGGTTACTCCCCATTGAGAGCTGAGTTGGTTACTCCCCATTGAGAGCTGAGTTGGTTACTCCCCATTGAGAGCTGAGTTGGTTACTCCCCATTGAGAGCTGAGTTGGTTACTCCCCATTGAGAGCTGAGTTGGTTGCTCCCCATTGAGAGCTGACTTGGTTACTCCCCATTGAGAGCTGAGTTGGTTACTCCCCATTGAGAGCTGCGTTGGTTACTCCCCATTGAGAGCCGAGCTGGTTACTCCCCATTGAGAGCTGAGTTGGTTACTCCCCATTGAGAGCTGAGTGGGTTACTCCCTATTGAGAGCTGAGATGGTTACTCCCTATTGAGAGCTGAGTTGGTTACTCTCCATTGAGAGCTGAGTTGGCTACTCCCCATTGAGAGCCGAGCTGGTTACTCCCCATTGAGAGCTGAGTTGGTTACTCCCCATTGAGAGCTGAGTTGGTTATTCCCCATTGAGAGCCGAGCTGGTTACTCCCCATTGAGAGCTGAGTTGGTTACTCCCTATTGAGAGCTGAGTTGGTTACTCCCCATTGAGAGCTGAGTTGGTTACTCCCCATTGAGAGCTGAGTTGGTTACTCCCCATTCAGATATGAGTTGGTTACTCCCCATTGAGAGCTGAGTTGGTTACTCCCCATTGAGAGCTGAGTTGGTTACTCCCTATTGAGAGCTGACTTGGTTACTCCCCATTGAGAGCTGAGTTAGTTACTCCCCATTGAGAGCTGAGTTGGTTACTCCCTATTGAGAGCTGAGTTGGTTACTCCCCATTGAGAGCTGAGTTGGTTACTCCCCATTGAGAGCTGAGTTGGTTACTCCCCATTGAGAGCTGAGTTGGTTACTCCCCATTGAGAGCTGAGTTGGTTGCTCCCCATTGAGAGCTGAGTTGGTTACTGTCCATTGAGAGCTGAGTTGGTTACTCCCCATTGAGAGCTGAGTTGGTTACTCCCCATTCAGAGCTGAGTTGGTTACTCCCCACTCAGAGCTGAGTTGGTTGCTCCCCATCGAGAGCTGAGTTGATTACTCTCCATTGAGAGCTGAGTTGGTTACTCACCATTGAGAGCTGACTTAATTCAATGAGGTGACAACACTGGTACGATCTTTTGTGGTCGGCTGGGCTGTAAGCAACATAACCTCTCTCTTGCCCCTTTTTTTTGTAAATGCTGGATTCGTCCGTTATCACGAACCCGACTGATCATTTTGTCCATGGCCAGTGATGTAAAGCGAGTGCACGTGCACCCACTGGCTCGCACGACATGCTGTCATCGATTCAGCGGCGCTAGGGCCTCTACACTGTCCACCGCCATGCTGCATGGGCAGTCACCTGTCACTGTCGTTTCTTCTTGCACACGATACGAGCCCAATGGTAGATAGATAGGCAGACAGGCAGGCAGGCAGGCAGACAGACAGACAGACAGACAGGCAGGCAGGCAGGCAGGCAGGCAGGCAGGCAGGTAGGTAGGTAGGTAGGTAGGTAGGTAGGTAGATAGATAAATAGATAGATAGGTAGGTAGATAGATGATGGAAAAATAGATAGATGATGGCTAGATAGATAGATAGATAGATAGACAGATGATGGCTAGATAGATAGATAGATAGATAGATAGATAGATAGATAGATAGATAGATAGATAGATAGATAGATAGATAGATAGATAGATAGACGGCTGGATGGATAGATAGATAGGCAGGCAGGCAGGCAGGCAGGCAGGCAGGCAGGCAGGCAGGCAGGCAGGCAGGCAGGCAGGCAGGCAGGCAGGCAGGCAGATAGATAGATAGATAGATAGATAGATAGATAGATAGATAGATAGATAGATAGATAGACAGATAGAAAGATAGATAGATAGATAGATAGATAGATAGATAGATAGATAGATAGATAGACAGACAGATAGATAGATAGATAGACAGACAGACAGACAGACAAACAGATAAGTGAATGTGTGGTCAATGGGTAAACGGGTAGATAGGTTGGCAAACGGGCAGCCTGACAGACAGAAAGACAGACGCAGAAGAAAAAAAAACCAAAAGGAAACTGCAGACTAAAGACTACCCCCACCTCCACCTCCCTACCCATTCCCACCCCCTCCGTAATACTTTTCTTGGTGGAATTTATTTCTGATTAGGAGAATGATTGCGAAGGTAAAAAAGAAATCAAGTGAATACTGACTGGTTGATCGACGTTTAAAATCCAAAGCTGAGCATTAAGGCCGAGGACGAATTGCACGCAGATTGTCCGTACACATTCCATCACAACATATATCATTCACACCGACAAATCAAGCTTAGAGCGCGGGAAACCATAATTGCAGTGCCAACGGGTAGTCTCAGATTGATAAAGTAAGCAACTATCCTGTCTTCATTCATTTTTTTTAAATATTTTGACCATCATCATTACCATTATCATTATTCCTATCAGTAATATGACTATCATCATTACTACCTCGACTCACATATTGTCTCCTTCTTGACAGCCTCGTTTTCATTCAACGCCCATCTTGCACTGAAGTGAATGAAGATAAGTGATTGTTCGTTCATTTTCGTTGTCCTGGGTGTTTTGTATCTTGCCTTAAGAAGACCTAAGAGGTCAAAACGCGTTGTGTTTTGTCTTGTGATTCGTTCGTCTACGTTTTCTTGGCGCTATTAATTACATTTCAAATCTATGGAAGAAACAAAAGTTGACTGCAGGATTCGTTGCAAAATAAAAAATAATAAAGTTTATAAAAACCTTTTGGTGGTAGTCAAATCCATTAGTGAGAAAACTGACGTTTCAAGCCTTAGGCCCGTTGTCAAAGTGAAAAGAAGAGGACAGTGTAGACAGGAAAGCCTATGTGAGAATTGGGTGAGAACATTTCATTTAATGATTAAGTTGGACCAGAATAAAGTCACTGATCACTGTTCAGGTGTATTGAGCTCACACAGACACACACTGCAGTTCACACAAAGACACCAACACACACAAGCCCCCCCCCCTTCTTTTTTTTACCCACCACAAAACCACATACACACACACCACCACCACCACCACCCTGCACCACACACACACACAAAAGGAGGGGAATAAATGGAAATATTCACTATTTAGCCTACTGAAAGAAAAAGAAACAGAGGCTAAAGAAGGCCAGGACAGAGAGATTAAGGCAGAAGGGCCCTGGCTCAGCTAGACGTCAGTGACTCTGATGTTCATCCCAGCTGGCTGTGTGGTGCCCAAGCGGCTGATGACAAGGTTCTCCATGTGCTTTCTGTACACACGGTCTCTGGGGTTCTGCCACACTGCTGCTATCTTCGCATGACTGTAGCTGTGATATGGACCAACAAAATGTTGGCCGACTGGGTTGTTGTAGCCCAGCTTCATCGACCTCAGGTGCTCTGAAAAGCGCTCGGCCAATGAGCGGTAGGTCTCCCCAATATACAGCTTGGAGCAGAGGGTGCAGGTCAAGACGTACACTAAGTCCCTAGACTGGCAGTTTAAACTGGACCTCACAGTGAATGTGCCAGTGGGTCCCACGACTGTAGCTGAAGTGTCTATGAATGGCCACGTCTTGCATTTTTTGTCCCCACAAGGTCTGCACCCTGGTGAGGTTGACTGGGTGGCCTGCGGTCTAAGCTTGGACCTCACAAGCATGTCACGCAGGTTCTTGTCCCTCTGAAAAGCAATCAGCGGTGGCTTGGAAAAGATTTGTTTGAGGTCTGGGTCTTGTTGGAGGAGACTAAAGTTTTCACGTAGGATTCTGCAAACGTAGGATTCTGAAAACTTTAGTCTCCTCCAACAAGACCCAGACCTCAAAGAAATCTTTCCCAAGCCACCGCTGATTGCTTTTCAGAGGGACAAGAACCTGCGTGACATGCTTGTGAGGTCCAAGCTTAGACCACAGGCCACCCAGTCAACCTCACCAGGGTGCAGACCTTGTGGGGACAAAAAATGCAAGACGTGGCCATTCATAGACACTTCAGCTACAGTCGTGGGACCCACTGGCACATTCACTGTGAGGTCCAGTTTAAACTGCCAGTCTAGGGACTTAGTGTACGTCTTGACCTGCACCCTCTGCTCCAAGCTGTATATTGGGGAGACCTACCGCTCATTGGCCGAGCGCTTTTCAGAGCACCTGAGGTCGATGAAGCTGGGCTACAACAACCCAGTCGGCCAACATTTTGTTGGTCCATATCACAGCTACAGTCATGCGAAGATAGCAGCAGTGTGGCAGAACCCAGAGACCGTGTGTACAGAAAGCACATGGAGAACCTTGTCATCAGCCGCTTGGGCACCACACAGCCAGCTGGGATGAACATCAGAGTCACTGACGTCTAGCTGAGCCAGGGCCCTTCTGCCTTAATCTCTCTGTCCTGTCCTTCTTTAGCCTCTGTTTCCTTTCCTTTCAGTAGGCTAAATAGTGAATATTTCCATTTATTCCCCTCCTTTTGTGTGTGTGTGTGGTGCAGGGTGGTGGTGGTGGTGGTGTGTGTGTATGTGGTTTTGTGGGGGTTGTGGTGGGTAAAAAAAAAAGGAAAAAAAAGGGGGTGCGGGCTTGTGTGTGTTGGTGTCTTTGTGTGAACTGCAGTGTGTGTCTGTGTGAGCTCAATACACCTGAACAGTGATCAGTGACTTTATTCTGGTCCAACTTAATCATTAAATGAAATGTTCTCACCCAATTCTCACATAGGCTTTCCTGTCTACACTGTCCTCTTCTTTTCACTTTGACAACGGGCCTATGGCTTGAAACGTCAGTTTTCTCACTAATGGATTTGACAACCACCAAAAGGTTTTTATAAACTTTATTATTTTTTCATTTTTCAAATCTATCTTTTTATGTAAATCGAAGCAGATTCACGATGGTGGCAACATCGGCACACTCTGCTGTCCTCGAACACTTAACACTCAGATCTTCCCAAATACCATGTACATAAATGAAATGTAGGCTCAGTCGAGAGGGATGGGATGGGGCGGGGTCGATGATTTAGTGCAGTAGGGCAGATGGGCGGAAAAGGATGGAGCGGTACTAACAGGTTTAAGGGTATGCTGTATGGAGACACTTTTCTTCCAGTTAAGATATTCTGGCTCTCCCCCACAGTAAAGAGTCCCATGGTCAAAAAGTTAAATCATTTTGTCTGGGGAGGTGACGATCGTGAATTCGAATCACTCGTAGAGTCGGAATTTTATGACTTCAAAACCAGCATTGAATAAATACCTGATTCCCATCATTGAATAAATACCTGATTCCCATCATTGAATAAATACCTGATTCCCATCATTGAATAAATACCTGATTCCCCATCGTTGAATAAATACTTGATTCCCATCGCTGAATAAATACCTGATTCCCATCATTGAATAAATACCTGATTCCCATCATTGAATAAATACCCGATTCCCACCATTGAATGAATACCTGATTCCCATCATTGAAAAAATACCTGATTCCCATCATTGAATGAATACCTGATTCCCATCATTGAATAAATACCTGATTCCCATCATTGAATAAATACCTGATTTCCATCGTTGAATAAATACCTGATTCCCATCGCTGAATAAATACATGATTCCATCATTGAACAAATGCCTGATTCCCATCATTGAATAAATACCCGATTCCCATCATTGAATAAATACCTGATTCCCACCATTGAATGAATACCTGATTCCCATCATTGAATAAATACCTGATTCCCATCATTGAATAAATACCTGATTCCCATCATTGAATAAATACCTAATTCCCATCATTGAATGAATACCTGATTCCCATCATTGAATGAATACCTGATTCCCATCATTGAATGGATACCTGATTCCCATCATTGAATAAATACCTGATTCCCATCATTGAATGAATACCTGATTCCCATCATTGAATGAATACCCGATTCCCATCATTGAATAAATACCTGATTCCCATCATTGAATAAATACCTGATTCCCATCATTGAATGAATACCTGATTCCCATCATTGAATAAATACCTGATTCCAATCATTGATGAATACCTGATTCCCATCATTGAATAAATACCTAATTCCCATCATTAAAGGTTAAGGCGGCAGAGGAATAGAGGTGGGCTCCACCTTCAGTTGTGCCGTGCCCTTCACACGGTGAACCGTTAACACTTCACTGTTCATAGACTATGGTACTTTTACTTTTAATCTCATCAGCACGTATCAGTTTACTTTTAATCTCATCAGCACCTATCAGTTTTATCTGATCTGAATTTGACTATTAAAGACATTTTTTTAATATGATGACGACCTGGTAGTCTCCCTACGACGTACAATTGATGTCCAAGAGGCCTGAAAAGCGACCGATCCAATAAAGTTTCGATCAATGCAGGACTTACAACAGGTGCCGCCACAATCAAAATTGCCACAACAAACTTTGTATGACCGTTTCATAGTGTGTCAGAAATGGCCAAAGGTACGTTCCGTTGTGTATTGCGCATGTCTCCCTTGTACACCTTTGACGGGAGTGGAGGACCATACTTTTGTATAGCCTGCAATGGATGTGGGCGACTGGTCAATTCAAGATGAGACGAAGTGGGAGACTGACGGGGCCTTTTGTGTTGTAATATTTTTTTTCCTGCTAAAACACAACCAGTGTCCCTGCTGTGGATTCCCTCATGAAGATTCTACCGTGATCTTCCGGGTGGACTGCCAGGGCTGGGGTGCTGTGACAGGATGAGGCCGGGTGTGGCTGTGGATAGGGAGCCGGAGTCAGCAGCGTGGGGTGGAATGTCACTTGAATGGCACAGTTGACTGCAAAAAGCAAGTTCAAACACACACACACACACACACACACAAAACAATACAGAGACACACAAGTGAACTGCTGACACCTGTGTCTCAAAATCATGCAACGGCATGCACTAGCAAGTACGCTCGCGCGCGCGGACGCACACACACACACGCGCACGCACGCACGCACATACGCACACACATACACACACACGCGCGCGCACACACACGTGCTCTCTCTCTCTCTCTCTCTCCTCTCTCTCTCTCTCTCTCTCTCTCTCTCTCTCTCTCACTACACACACACACACACACGCACGCACGCACGCACGCACGCACGCACGCACGCACGTACGCACGCACGCACGCACACACACACACACACACACACACACACACACACACACCACACACACACACACACAAGCATTGCTCACCAGAGGGCTGTCGACGAAGAAACAAAATGAACGCACACCACAGTGGACAAATTAAGAGAACTAAAACAGAGCACACACACAACTGAACGCACACAATAATGTGAAGTAACGCTCAAATACAACAAATACGAAACAGACACATTCATCTGTGACAAACATGTCTTTGTCAGCCGTCATTGTCACGTTGGTCTAGGGGTCCAAAAGGGAAGGCTGTCTCGAACACTCGCGAACGCGCCAACAACAGACCACCAAAGATTTCACATTCACACTTCTTTATTCAAGCATACGACAAAAGAGAAAACTAACGGGAATGGGGTAGGGTAAGCGAACTAATCTAGAATGAAAGAGGATTCCCAAACTACACCCTCCCTCCTTACCGCCTAAACCCGATAAGTCAAAGGGCAGGGGGGATACAGTGGGAAGAGGGTAGGGGACAGAATCTTCAAACTAAAGCATGACAAACGATGAGGAAGAGAACAAAACGACAGGAGAGAAAGGTCAAGACAAGAAGACAAGACACAACAACATGCGCTCGCCTCTCAACCCACACATCGATAGCTTAGCAATTACCACGTCCCGGGGGTGGAGGGTCCGGTTGGAAATGGTCTCACGATGTCCGTTGGAATATCTGAGTCCGAAGAGGGGTGGAGTGAAAATGGCGGTGGCCCCTCCTCTGTGCCGACGATCCGCTCCTGGAAACACAGCTGCAGAACACCATAACCACTTGGACTCGCCGTGTTTTCTTTTCCCTACAGTATAGGACAGTGGGTGAGAGGCCAATCGTTCACAGAAACTCACACGCATCTACCCACAGATTCACACAAGAAGAGGATAGCCAAGGGACCCTCTTTTATTAGCCAGAGAGGGTGGAGGGGGAGGGGGGAGCAGAAGAGTAAAGAAAGTGGAGAATATAGGACAGGTACGATGGCCACACACAAAGGCACTCTCACACTTTACCTCTCCCTGTCCAGGAAAAACAAGTGGAAAGGGGGAAACATGGGGGGACTCCTAAAACGGTGCTACGCCCTCAAGATTTCAGGAAATACCCTCTCCGCCCACACCTACAGAAAAACATTGCGTACGCAATACTACATCATCCAAAAGAAATGAGTATTCCCACACAAAAACCGGCCGGAATCTAATGAATTCCCACTGTTTACATATGGCATGGTCATAGTCGCGTCCATATCGATTACTGCAACACCACCTTAACCCTTACCTCAACAGCTGGTGAAGGAAGGCGTTCTGGTGGCACGGGCTGTCCTCCACACCGACGGCCGCGACGACGGCTCGGGGGGGGGGGGGGAGGAGGGGGGGCGGTGACGCCTCTAGCTGGAAGGCGGTCTGGCCAAGGCCGACGTCAACAGGGTAGGGTCGTCGCTGACGCTGGTACCCCACCAGATGTGCCACCAAGACTGCAGGGAACGGCGGCAGTAGTGACGACACAAGCTGGAGGTGATGGGGAGTTCTCCTCGGTCCAAACTAGAGAGAGGATGGCATGGACAGCTCGGGTACTGCTATGTGGGCCTGATGTTCCGTGTAGTGCAGTACCTCAGGCAGCGGCCTTCACCGAAGAAGGGCGATCCATAAAACGGGGACCCTGTCCCCGCCACCCGTCGAAGGATGTCGCAGGTGCTTCCAGCAACGAAGCTTGACCCTCGGCTCAACGACGACGTCGAGGGCGGAGGACACAGAGGTGATGAGCCTCCTGGATGGCTGCATGTTGTTCTTCCCTCGGCTGCTGTCCCTTCTCTAACTTCGTAAACACTTTCGTTCCACCTCTTCACCTTCGTGACGTAGACACCGCTCACCAACAACAAACACCCCCCGATCGCTGGGTAGTGGTTGGTCGCCTACCGTCACGTGGGCTGGGTTGTAGTGAGCTGAACTGACCCTGCAGCACGTGCTCCGCTTGGAATGCGGGACACTCACTGTGCCGCCACCAAGAAAAGGAAGGAAGGAAGAGGGAACAAAATAGTCAAAACATGCCACGGCCCTCTCAACCTGTGACAGTCATAAACAACGGATAAAAAGGGGGGGGGGGAGGGGGCACAAAACAATACTCCCCAGATGACTGTCGTTGGATGGAGTGATGAACTTGCAACCCCCAGAGGTGACACTCACTCATTGTGGCTTGGCGACCAAGAAATTGTTGTTAGTACAGGGACATGTACTCGGACCAGAGCAGGCACGGAAGTGACCCACCAGCCCTGCGGAGTCTCCTCTGGTGGGTTGCCTCTTGATGGCCTAATATTCACATCTCAATACAGAGAGCAGGGCACTGAGCCTGTAGCAGCGTGGAAGTCAAGTCACTCAGACGGTGTTAGGAAGAGACTGAGTCTGCTTTCCGCCATGTCACTAAACTTTGTCAACGAATCCGATTCCGAACTTTGGCAAGAGTTCTGCTCGTTACCTCCACCAGGAAGCCTTTTGCTTGGTTTGCCTCTGAGCAGGATTCCGCACGCAAAAAACGGGATCAAAGTGAATGAAACTTGATGGAAACACAGAGTGTGGTCTCGGAACAAATTCTTTAGTTTTGGGGGGTAGATATGTGGTATGGATCTGGATCTTACTGCGGACCATGGTTTGTTCAGTAAGATTGATATGTACACGGGGAATAATCACTTCTGTCTGCTTCAGCTGTTGCTTCCCTGGCTAGAAAACGTGGATTCAGGACGGTTGAATGAACTTGATATGTGCATTGGGATAACCACTGCGGTCCGCACCAGCCGTTACTTCCCTTAGCAAGGAAAGGTGGCTGTGCACTAGAAATTAATGAGTCTAGACCTCGCCGAAGAAGTCGTGTATTTATATATAGACGCAGTAACATTCTTTAGAGAATTTTGCTTGTGTCTGAAGTATGATTTACCTTCATTTCTTTCATATGCTACTTACAAAGTAGTTCCTAGCACATACTACTACTACTACTACTACTACTACTACTACTACTACACACACCCCACACACACACACACACACACACGCACGCACGCACGCACGCACGCACGCACGCACGCACACGCACGCACGCACGCACGCACGCACGCACGCACGCACGCACGCACACACACACACACACACACACACACACACACACACACGCACACACACACACACTTTCTCCAAATGAAGAGTACCAAGAGCGTGAAAGTTAGTTCCAGAAACTGCTTGCATGAAACAACTGAAGGGAAAAACAAAAGGGTTTTTGAATTCAGACGAGTCTGTTGCCTGAATCTGAAAGAAGACAACCTGGAGAATGAGGGAGTGAGTACAGGTCAGACCAGATGTTAGGACTGGGTTGATGAAAGAGGCCCAAAGTCGTCTTGAGAACAGAGACAACGTAAGAGACAGACAGAGGACAACACAGACAACGTAGAGAGACAGACAGAGGACAACACAGACAACGTAAAGGGACAGAGGACAACAGAGACAATGTAAAGAGACAGACAGAGGACACCAGAGACAACGTAAATGGACAGAGGACAACAGAGACAACGTAAGGGGACAGAGGAGAACAGAGACAACGTAAAGGGACAGACAGAGGACAACAGAGACAACGTGAAGGAACAGACAGAGGACAACAGAGACAACGTGAAGGGACAGACAGAGAACAACAGAGACAACGTGAAGGGACAGACAGAGGACAACAGAGACAATGTAAAGGGACAGACAGAGGACAACAGAGACAACGTAAAGGGACAGAGGACAACAGAGACAACGTAAAGGGACAGACAGAGGACAACAGAGACAACGTAAAGGGACAGACAGAGAACAACAGAGACAACGTAAAGGGACAGACAGAGAACAACAGAGACGACGTAAAGGGACAGACAGAGAACAACAGAGACAACGTAAAGGGACAGACAGAGAACAACAGAGACGACGTAAAGGGACAGACAGAGAACAACAGAGACAACGTAAAGGGACAGACAGAGAACAACAGAGACAACGTAAAGGGACAGACAGAGAACAACAGAGACGACGTAAAGGGACAGACAGAGAACAACAGAGACAACGTAAAGGGACAGACAGAGAACAACAGAGACGACGTAAAGGGACAGACAGAGAACAACAGAGACAACGTAAAGGGACAGACAGAGAACAACAGAGACAACGTAAAGGGACAGACAGAGAACAACAGAGACGACGTAAAGGGACAGACAGAGAACAACAGAGACAACGTAAAGGGACAGACAGAGAACAACAGAGACACCGTAAAGGGACAGACAGAGAACAACAGAGACAACGTAAATGGACAGACAGAGAACAGCAGAGACAACGTAAAGGGACAGACAGAGAACAGCAGAGACAACGTAAAGGGACAGACAGAGAACAACAGAGACAACGTAAAGGGACAGACAGAGAACAACAGAGACAACGTAAAGGGACAGACAGAGAACAACAGAGACAACGTAAATGGACAGACA
>CM031609.1:9767233-9770716 GCA_018398815.1 Conus ventricosus | reverse complement strand
GAAAATCTGTATAATTGCGATGACATGTTTCCCCCCCAAAGCCCTTTCTGCATGTCTATTGATTAAAAGATCAGTAATTAATCTTCAAATGCTTTTAACTTTTATATTGCCCTCCTCTCCCAATCCAACTCGTAAAGTATATTAATAAGCTCTGTGCTACTTCGGCCTTCTTTTTTAAACCAGAATATAAACAACAATTAAAAAATTAATTAATTCTGTAAACCCTTAATTCTATGTTCCTGGAGAGAATGTAATTGTTTGTTCACGATCACCTATCTTATCTAGCACGAAAGCCCGTTTTTTAAATTAACGATTACGTCGATTTTTAGAGGTTTTTGAGGTGTAATTTTAATTGTGAACAGGTGTTAATTTGGCCAAAACTGACATGGGATGTACGTGTTGGGTGTGAAAAGGGGGGGGGGGGGGGGGGGGGGGGGGGGGGGTTCGTGGAAAATAAGATGGGTGGTCTTGAACGAACATATTTACTTCTCTCCATGTCCAACTGATTTCCAAACCACAGATACCAGACAACCCCTAACCCCTCATCTTCATTTGTCCTACACGAGCAGAGGACAGACCCGAGGCCTCAACCTCCAGAAGAGAAGAGGTTGCAGAACTGATCGTGGATTTTCTCCACTCCCAAGGATCCAGTCCAAGAGACCGAGATCAAGGAAGGCAGAATCTGCAACAGTACTGACTTCTTCTACCTTTAAAGCCAGGCTGGAAGAAAAGCGCTCCAAAAGGACTGTCCAAAAGAGGGAAAACAAAAAAAGAAGGCAAGCCAAGGCAAATCAAAGAAGAAGAGGAGCGTCATGAACCTGAAAAAGATTCAGACCAGGAAGAAGAGGAATGGCCATGTCTATATGTTGTGAGCCTTATTGCAACAGCAGACCCGAGATGTGTGGGTCCAGTGCCACGTTTGTCTCCTCTGGGCCCATGAGGAGTGCACCCAAGGGACGGCTTAATTCATCTGTCCGAATTGTAACTCTGATGACTCTGAATAGGCTAAGAAGAGACCTAGGCCTACTTTTTGTTAATGTACATTACGTGTTTACTAGTTCAGATTTCCCTATGACTTATCAAACTTTCACCTACAATCAACCATTCGTTGTTATTCTGATTATGTATAGGCCCTAAGTATCTTTACAATGTGAACATTTCATACTTTGAATTTCGATTTTAATATGCACTGGACTGTTTATTTAGTCGAGTTGGTAAATCAGCAAGTTTTCAATTTTTTAAATTTAAATTTCATTTCAATAGCAGGACTGTTTTTTTGTGGTAGGTAACTCAAGTTTCCAATTTTTAATTTGAATTTCCTTTTAATTTGCATGAATGTTTTTTAGTGGGTGATAACCAGCAGTTTTAAAAATTTTTTAAATTTGAATTTCCTTTTAAATATGCACTGGTGTTTTATTCTAGCGGAAAGGTAATCAGTTTTAATTTTTTAATTTTTAATTTGTTTTTCCTTTTTTAATTTTGCAGGGACTTTTATTCTAGCGAGTGGGGAAAAACTCAGCAAGTTTTTTTTTTTTTAATTTAAATTTTCCCATTTTAATATGACGGACTGTTTATTTAGTCGAGTAGGTAATCAGTAAGTTTTCAATTTTTAACTTTGGTACTGTATTCCCTTGTTTTCCGACGTCACTAAAAAGAACACAAATACCGAAATACTTAGCGCGATCGACTTTTCCGCCATTTTGTTCCCTAGCTGGGCCACAAACACCCGTTGCCATCGTATTTGGGAAAAAAAAATGGCCGCCCGTGACGTGGAAAAAAAAAGGATACACTGTTCGGTTTTAACCTTCAACAAATTTGAATTTTTACTGGATGTTGCAATAACTTCCTAGTCAAGTGTTACTCAGAAATGCTACTTTTTTACAACTTTGGTTTCTTATTCCTTTGTTTGAACTTCATAAGCTTTGATTTTAGTGTGCTGCATTGAAGGAAAAATGCCTCGCTTTAAGGCAAAACCCAGGTGGGCGATTTGCCCTCTCAAAAAAGGCTCTTGCCCGGGGGCTGGGAAAAAAGGCCAAAAAATAAATTTTCTGTTTTTTCCTGCTGTGTTTTTTATTTTTATTCCCCAGATAGCTTTGATTTGTTATGCTAAGGTACACCTTAATGATCGCACCTATTTGGAGCTGTCTGTGACTTCAAATGGAGGAATTGTTGGAATTCTTGCTTAAGGTGGGCTTCTTGCCCTCCTTTACTCTACTATCCCTCTGTAATACAGGCCCTACTCAGAGAAAAAGGAAAGAAAGAAATGAGTGACCATGGAAATGTCACAACGACTCACATAAAGGGTGAACCCTTCAGACACGGAAGACTTGTTGACAAGATGATTACAGACGTCGACAGCAAAGATTCGCCCAACACATTGTGTCTCCACATGTACCACCCCACATGCCACCACTCCACACAATCTTCCCTTCTCTTCGCATGATCCGACTCCATTCGTAACTACGTCAATCCTCCGCTCAGGGTGTCAGCTTAAAAATAACGTCACAGTGAAGATAAATGTCGTCAACAGGCGCCTCTTCATGCAAAAAAAGAGAGAAGTTTTTGATACTATTCCACGAAGCCTGATGTGATTGTGACGACTCACTCCATTAGGCCTAGGTCAAATATATCATAACCAGCATGCTAACGAACACACGTCGGTTTCGTCGAATGGAAAAGCAGTCTGCAGTTTTGTGTGGTGAATTCAGTGTCAATTTGCTTTAAGTTTCCGGTAACGAGGACCTCTTATTGAGTAGATGTTTTATATATTCTCCTCTTGCTAAATAAATTCTTTGCTGTAGCCTATTTATTTTGTTAATAGTATTCTCCTCTAGCTAAATAATGTTTTTGTTGTGTATACTCTATACTGTGGCACCACGATGTAATGTGTTAGGAAAGCTAAATATAAATATTATTGGTGTGAAACGTTCGTCATGCATTCAAACCACCCACTGCTTTGAACATATGTTCTCACTGTTGGGATTTTATCCTACTCCTATAGGCTAGGTCTTGTGTCTTAAATTGTGTTTAAAGGTAAGTGAAAGTTGATAGAAGTGGACCCTCGAAACCCACGTTTTGTCGTTGCCTTCAGTTGGTATGATTAGATCTATGTTGTTGTTGTTTTTATGTAGGCCTAATCCCATGAAAAAATATATTGTAGACATGCCACGACAGATACGAACACAATGATGTCACTGTTACTGCTGCAGCTGCTGCTGCTAGTTTGTGTGGTTGTGTGTGTGTGTGTGTGTGTGTGTGTGTGGTTGTGTGTGTGTGTGTGTGTGTGTGTGTGTGTGTGTGTGTGTGTGTGTGGTGTGTGTGGTGCGTGCGTGCGTGTGTGCGTGTGTGTGTGTGTTGTGTGTGTGTGTGTGTGTGTGTGTGTGTGTGTGTGTGCGTGCGTGCGTGCGTGTGTGTGTGCGTGTGTGGTGTGTGTGTGTGTGTGTGTGTGTGTGTGTGTGCGTGCGTGAAGTCGCACGCGCGCGC
>CM031609.1:9757233-9762233 GCA_018398815.1 Conus ventricosus | reverse complement strand
CAGATCCCGAATGCACTCTTACGAACCAGACCTCAGGTGAAAAATCAGGCGACCCACACAGGGCCAGCTAACCCAGTGGAGATTAAAGGGCAGGTCAGCCAGAATTGTGTTAAAGGTTAAGTCACTAAGTCAAATTAGTATGGCTCTAGGCCTAGGTCAAACATCAACTGAGATCAAAAGTTGAGTGATGATCTAGACTTAGACTTAATGTCAGACGACACAACGTGGACACGGTTCAGGTCATCTGACCTTTAAAGTAGGTCTGGTTGATAACGGAACATGCTATTGCTAGGTCATTTGTTACTCGAAATCACGTCGGATCGCCATCCGCCATCTTGGGTCACCTGACCTTTGACCATAATCTAGCTCACAATAGTGCGATCTGGGTCATCAATTTTATCTTCCATTCAAATTGACCCAAATGGGTCACTGTAACCCATTCTGGGTTACCCGAAATTTAACATACATCAAGCTCAGATTGCCATGACACATTGTAGGTCTCTCGATTTTCACCTCCGTCTTGGGACCCAGTGTCCCATTCTCAATCACTTGCACATTATTCAGGTGTGGGTAAAGTTGACCCATATGGATCATTTGAGTTTTAACATCGATATGGGTAGCAGTAAGTCACGTGACCCTTAGTCTAGGTGTCAAACAACAGTCTTGATCACAACTAGATCGCAAGTGTCACTTAACCTTTGACCTTTGTTGGAGTCAGTGCGACCCATTTCATGTCATTAAATTCTGACACCCACTCGTGATCAGCTGACCCATTTGAGATCAAAGGATTTTTTTTAACTGCGATGGAGAAGGACAGGGGTAATGTAGACCCGTGGAAACATACAACTGTGAGGAACATGGATTGGGGCGGACATACACCTGCGGGGGTAACCTAGACTGGGGTAAAAAAAAAAAGAAGAAAAAAAAAAACAACTTTTGAGAAACAGCTCCAGGTAAACATAGACCAGTAAAAACATAGACTTGGGATGGTGAGGGGGGGGGGGGGGGGGGGGGGGGAGAATACAGCCGTGGGTGGAATAATCAGAGACTTGGGTGGAATAACAACATGACAGAACATAGACCCTAGTCTATAAAAGTGGAGTAAATATATATCAGGCGTCTTAAACGACGTGTCACCCCCCCCCCCTCCACTCCTCCCCCCCCCCTCCCCACCGCAGCCCCGTACCCTAAGCCACGCCCCAACCACATATATCCGCTGTTACTTCACGCGGTCTAAGGGAGGTAGTCACTATCAGGTTTAGATCAGGCTGGGTGGCTTCATGGGGGGATTTGTGACAGACGAGCGAATGAAAAGACTGTTTTCCCAAAGTCTACACCAACAGAAGCAGAGAAAGAAACAACAAGAACAAACAAACCAAACAACCAAACAAAAACATGATTTGAGACCTCCTGTTTGATTTCAAAGTCTTGCAATAAGCCCAAAGCACATATTTCTATAATTCATTGTTTCATATTTGCGAGTGTGTGTGTGTGTGTGTGTGTGCGTGTGCGTGTGCGCGTGCGCGCGCGCGCGTGCGTGTGTATGTGCGCTCACGCGTGTGTGTGTGTGTGTGTGTGTGCACGCGCGTGTGTGGTGTACGCGCGAGCGTGTGTGTGTGTGTGTGTGTGTGCGTGCGCGAGAGCCAGTGCCTGTGAGTGTGCGCGCTCGCGTGTATGTGTGCGTGCGTGTGAATGCCTCTGTGTGTGTACCTATGTGCGTGCGTGCGTGCGTGCGTGCGTGTGTGTGTGTGTGTGGTGTGTGTGTGTGTGTGTGTGTGTGTGTGCAGCCTCCACGTGTGGTCAGTGCCAGGGGCCGTGTGACGAGGGTCAAGGTGTGTGTCGTGACGGCTGTCTGGAGGGGTGGTCAGGGCCGGCATGTCAGAGCCGTATGTACATGTCTGGAACTGGCAGTCTGAAGACAGCCTCTCTCATTTTCAGCAGTAGCGGTCGTAGTAGTAGCAGCTGCAACAGTAGCAGCAGAAAATTAGTAGCAGCAAAAGCAGCAGCAGTAGTTGTGGTGGTGGTCGTAGCAGCAGCAGCAGCAGTAGTAGCAGCAGCAGTAACAACAGCTGTTGCTGTATTACGTTTGTAGTAGAAATAATAGTAATTGTAGCGGTAGTAAGAGTAATATTAGTACAGTAGAAGAAGTAGTGGTGTTGGTAGTAGTAACAGAGCAGTGGCATTAGCCGCTATAGCAACAGCAGTAGAAAGTACGGAAGAAGAAGGAGGTGCAGGACGAGGATGAGAAGTAGGAGGAAAAGGAAGAAGAAAAAAGAAATGATTGATGGTTGATGATGATGATAACTGTTAACAAGATTCAAAGCATATAAACGTACTCCCAGTAAGTAGTAGTACCAAAAAAAAAAGAGCAAAAAAAACATATATATGTAAATATTCAATTGTAAATAAAGCTTGCTCTTATGTCTTAGTTTGAAGAAATAGGGGGAGATAAGCATTCATATCTGCAGTGGAAGATAATTCTGCCTAACTAACAGTATGTGCTAGAGTAGGTGAAGGGGGAAATAATAAATGCTTCTCAAAATGAGCCTCCAGCAAGCTTATAGTCTCCAAGGGGAGACAATCTCCAATGGGGAGGAAACTCAATAACACATAACTCCTGGTCAGATATCGGTATTTCGAAACCTGATTGTTTCTCCTCAGTGACCGCGGAGAGTCGTAATTTGAATCATTTGCCTTTTCGGTTTTAAGAAGAATGCTATCCCAGAAAAAGCTGGTGTGTAAAACCGCAGTATGTTTGTTGAGTTTTCAAAAAACAACCAAAGGTGCCACCTGAGAAGCAAAAGAAAATCATGAAAGAGCAAAACAAGCTACATTTTCTTGTAAAAAAGTAGAAAATATGAAAAGATAACCTCTTAAGACACAAGTGCTGAGGGCCAGTTCTTGGAATGAATCCCCAAGGGACTAAATTACAATAAACAAATAAATTCCAAGGATAAGTAAACCAAGCACCATTCCAACAACTTACAGAGCAGCTTGGTGTAGCAATGACTGCAAGAAATATTCAATTATAAACAAAGCTTGCTCTTATGTCTAAGACTTATCCTTGGAATTTATTTGTTTATTGTAATTTAGTCCCTTGCGGATTCATTCCAAGAACTGGCCCTCAGCACCTTTGATTGGTTTTTTGAAAACTCAACAAACATACTACAGTATTGCACACCAGCCTTTTTCTGGGATAGCATTCTTCTTAAAACCGAAAAGGCAGAGGAGTCAAATTTCCACTTTCCGCGATCACTGAGGAGAAACAATCAGGTTTCGAAATACCGGTGTAACACCCCGGATTGCCCCTCATCCCAGAATGCCCCCCAGAGGAAGTTTCAGTATCCCAGAATGCCCCCGGGGGAAGTTTCAGTATCACAGAATGCCCCCCGGGGAACGTTTCAGTATACCAGAATGTCCCCCGGGGGACATGTTGGGTATGCTAGAATGTCCCCCGGGGACATGTTGGGTATGCTGACACGTCCCCCTGGAGGGCAATCTAAAATGTCCCCCTCCCACCATATCTATTATGCCCCCATGAGGACAAATATATTTTCATCCCAGAATGCCCCCCACCCCAATTCTCTCTCTGTCTGTCTGTCTGTGTCTGTCTGTCTATCTGTCTGTCTGTCTGTCTCTTTTTCTCTCTCTCTCTCTGTGACATCTTAAAACACTGATTCTTGCTTACCTAACCTAGAAACAGAGGCAGAGGCAGGGAGAGAAAAATAACAGACAGACAGACAGAAAGAAAGAGAGACAGAGACAGGTACAAGGACAGAGAAAGAGAGAGAGAGAGAGAGAGAGAGAGAGAGAAGAGAGAGAGAGAGCAAGAGGCACAATGCAATGGGAGAGAGTGAGCGGGAAGGGAGAGAGAGAGAGCGAGACAGACAGACAGAGCGAGACAGACAGAGTGAGACAGACAGAGAGACATAGCGAGACAGACAGACAGACAGACAGAGAGAACAAGACAGACAGACAAAGAGCAAGACAAACAGAGAAAGCGAGACAGACAGTCAGACAGAGAGAGCGAAACAGACACACAGACAAATACAGGCAGAGAGAGCGAGAAGACAGTCAGAGAGAGTGAGACAAACAGACAGACAGAGAAAGCGAGGCTGACAGACAGACAGAGAGCGAGACAGATAGATAGAGAGAGAGAGAGAGAGAGAGAGAGAGAGAGAGAGAGAGAGAGAGAGAGAGAGAGAGTGTGTGTGTGTGTGTGTGTGTGTGGTGTGTGTGTGTGTGTGTGTATGTGTGTGTGTGTGTGTGTGTGTGTGTGTGTGTGTGTGTGTGTGTGTGTGGTGTGTGTGTGTTTTCCGGAGGTGACTCTTCATCGCAAGTCTCAACTTGCTTTAAATGGAGACTTTGTTTCTTTAAAAATTAGCAACTGGATGAATGCTAATCAAAGGAACATAGTAAGCGTGACGCGTGTCAACAAGTGTCAGAACACAGACATACGTCACACCTGCTTCTTAGTCTAGGCGATATTTAGGGGTACCTGTTTTTGTGTTATATATTACGGTTTCTTGCTGATCTAACATGATTTTGGGATGCTAAAGCCAAATCCGTTGGAGGTCACTTCGTAAAAGTTGGGCATTTTGAGTTATTGCGTAAAATCCAAGATGGCCGCCACCAGATTTGTAAACTGCAAATATAGAGGACAAATGATGCCTGATTGTGATTATTTTATACTGAATTTTGGTCTTAATCAAGAAAATTATTCAGTTAACCAGAATGATTCATAGTATCTAAATTTTTTATCCAATTTCAGTATGTTTTATCGGATTTTCGCTTTTCCAAAATGGCTGCCATTGGAAGAAAACAGTGCCTTTCTATATTATAATTGCCATGCAAAATCAAATCAGTGAAGCCGACAATCTAAATAGCAAAGAACTGCTAAAAGGGAATAGCAAGCCTTCTGTCCTTTCAAAATTGTAGCATCAAATAATCAATGGTTGCATGCGTAGAATAATCAAGTACATACATGAACAAAGTTGATC
>CM031609.1:9745498-9752998 GCA_018398815.1 Conus ventricosus | reverse complement strand
CCCCAGGTCTATGTTTCCCCAGGTCTATGTTTCCCCAGGTCTGTGTTTCCCCAGGTCTGTGTTTCCCAGGTCTGTGTTTCCCCAGGTCTGTGTTTCCCCAGGTCTATGTTTCTCCAGGTCTGTTTCCCCAGGTCTATGTTTCCCCAGGTCTGTGTTTCCCCCAGGTCTACGTTTCCCAAGGTCTATGTTTCCCCAGGTCTGTGTTTCCCCAGGTCTATGTTTCCCCAGGTCTATGTTTCCCCAGGTCTGTGTTTCCCCAGTTCTGTGTTTCCCCAGGTCTATGTTTCCCCAAGGTCTGTGTTTCCCCAGGTCTATGTTTCCCCAAGGTCTATGTTTTTCCAGGTCTATGTTTCCCCAGGTCTATGTTTTCCAAGGTCTATGTTTTTCCAAGTCTATGTTTCCCAGATCTATGTTTCCCCAGGTCTATGTTTCCCAAAGGTCCATGTTTTCGGCTCAATGTTTCCAGGTATGTTTCTCACAATGAAACATATTCTTTTAGAGTGTTGGGGCCTGCATTATGTAAGACATAAACATTTTACAGCAGACTCCATAGAAACCTTGTTCAAAGATATTCCGCATAATGCCATCTTTGAATTTCTGAACGAGATTAGCGTTTCATCTGATCTGAGATTCTTTTTCAGTGGAAAGATTTTTAACAAAATGTCGGGTGTGTTTTTGGAATAGGTATTTCAAAGGGTTGTGTGAATGAATGACTTGTGAGTGGACTTCAGCACGGTGACAGCCCTGATATGGCCCTTTGCGGTCGGCTGGGCTATAAGCAACATGAAATTACCTTACCTCTCTAGTCTATGTTTCCCTCTAGCCAATGTTTCCCCAGCGGTGTGTTTCCATCTGGTCAGTGAAATGTTTCCCTCCAATCTACATTTCCGCCGGGTCTCTTGTTCGTTAGGACTATGTGTCCCTCAGGTCTACATTTCCGTGGGTCTTATCCTCCACAGATCTATGTTTCTAGGTCTGTGGTTCCCTAGGTCTATGGTTCCAGGTCTATGGTTCCCTAAATCTATGGTTCCAGGTCTATGGTTCCCTAGGTCTATGTTTCCAGGTCTTTGGTTCCCTAGGTCTATGTTTCTAGGTCTTTGGTTCCCTAGGTCTATGTTTCCAGGTCTATGGTTCCAGGTCTATGGTTCCCTAGGTCTATGTTTCCAGGTCTATGGTTCCCTAGGTCTATGTTTCCAGGTCTATGGTTCCAGGTCTATAGTTCCCTAGGTCTATGTTTCCAGGTCTATGGTTCCAGGTCTATGGTTCCAGGTCTATGGTTCCCTAGATCTATGTTTCCAGGTCTATGGTTCCCTGCGTCTATGTTTCCAGGTCTATGGTTCCCTAGGTCTATGTTTCCATGTCTATGGTTCCCTAGGTCTATGTTTCCAGGTCTATGGTTCCCTAGGTCTATGTTTCCAGGTCTATGGTTCTCTAGATCTATGTTTCCGGGTCTATGGTTCCCTAGGTCTATGTTTCCGGGTCTGTGGTTCCCTAGGTCTATGTTTCCAGGTCTATGGTTCCCTACGTCTGTGTTTCCAGGTCTATGGTTCCCTAGGTCTATGTTTCCAGGTCTGTGGTTCCCTAGGTCTATGGTTCACCAGATCTATGTTTTCCTCGGGTCTGTGTTTCCAGGTCTATGTTTCCGTAGGGTTACATTCCCACAGATTTATGTTTTCCACAGATCTATGTTTCTGTAGGGCTATATTTCCTAAAATCTATATTTCAGGTCTATGTTTCCCAGTCTAAGTTTCCCCAGTCTATGTTTCCCCAGTCTATGTTTCCCCATGTCTAAGTTTCCCCAGTCTATGTTTCCATGTCTATGTTTCCATCAGGTCTATGTCCTCCCAGATTTATGTTTTAGGTCTATGTTTCTCCAGGTCTATGTTTCCCTTGGTTTCCGTTTCCCATGGTCAGTGTTTTCGGGTCTCTGGTTGCAGGTCTCTGTTTCACTCAGGTCTATGGATATCCAGGTCGATGTTTTTCAACGCTCTGTTTTCGGGTTTGTTTCTCTTAAGTCTACATTTCCCGTAGGTCTGTGTTTCCCAAGGTCTGTGTTTCCCTCTGGTCTATGTTATGTTTCTCTCTGGTCTGTACGTTAGGACCATGTTTCCCTCAGGTCTATGTTTCCCTAGGTCTTGTCTTCCCCAGATCTTTAGTTCCAGGTCTATGTTTCCCCACGTCTATGTTTCCCCAGGTCTATGTTTCCCCAGGTCTACGGTTCACCAGATGTATGTTTTCCTCGGGTCTATGTTTCCAGGTCTATGTTTTCCAAGGGCTATGTTTTCCCCAGATCTATGCTTCAGGACTGCATTTTATCATGTGTAAGTTTCCCTTGTCTGCGGTGTTCATATCCATACTTCCCTCAGATCTATGGTTCCCCAGATTTATGTTTCTCGGTTTATGTTTTACCAGGTCTGTTTTTCAACGGTCTGTGTTTTGGGGTCCATGTTTCCAGGTGTATGTTTCCTTCAGGTCTATGTTTCTTTCAGATCTATGTTCCCCGGGTCTATGTTTGCCAGATCTGTTTCCAGGCCTATGTTTCCCTTACCTCTTATGTTTCCCTCAGGTCTATTTCACCAGGTCTGTGTTCCTTTCATGTTTATGTTTCTCCGGGTCTACTTTTCTTTGAGGTCTATGTTTCCCCAGGTGTTTGTATCCCGCAGATCTGTATTTCCCCAGGGCTATGTTTCCCTCACATGTATATTTCCCCAGCCAGGCTCTAGCCACAGCAATGCACATGTGTGCATGCCCTGCTGGTAAAAAAAATATTTTGCCAGTGAAGTTCTGCTGCCTTAGCGTTAATCTCCATGTGTGTAGGCTTTCTGTCCTGGCGTTCCACACGTTGAAGCGCATTGGAATACATTAGTTGGAACTGATGGTTCCACAGTGATAAGACTTTGAAGCCGCTATTCTGTCTTAAGCTGTACCAATATTTCAAAGCGAGGGTAAAGTCACACGCCTGCCAAATGAACATAATGTAGATGGATGGATGGATGGCTGGCTGGCTGGCTGGCTGACTGACTGGCTGGCTGGCTGGCTTGTCTGTCATCAAATGAGAACTCCTGCGAAACTGGTTCAGAAACCCACTCTGTACAGATGTGCGTCAGACGTGAAACCAGAGAAGCAACACTTTTGCTGAGCATTTATTTCGATATGAAACATAGTTTCCCGACTGCCGTGGGAAGCAGGCATAAGGTCAAACGTCTCGAGTAAACTTTTTTTTAGAAAAAAAAAAATCCGCAAGCTGGCCAAAGTTTATACCCCACCCCTACCTCCCACCCCCATCCCCCGACCCTCACCCCCACCCACCCCCATCACCCACCCCTATCCCTATCCCCAACCAGTCCTGGGCTGCATTTCCTGGTCCCGATTTGCTTGCGAGCCAAAGACACTGCCGCCCTAACAAACGGAAGTCGACTATTTGCTGCATTGCCCACACATCCCGCTCCTTGTGCACATGCAGATTGAAAATCAATTTGACCTCAAGGGGAATCAACTTTGTCGAAAGCCGGAAGCGTATTCTATGAAAAAAGATTCTTCTAGCGCATACCACAATACAGACGACAATAAAAAAAGAAAGAAAAGAAAAGAAAGGAGCAGTTTCAGCTGATGGAAAGGGGATTTTAAAAAATGATGCTAGTCTAGACAAGCATCCAATAACCAAAAAATCCAATAACCAGACTGATATCACTAAGATCTAGTGGCAAAGTGATGCGACTGCAGGCGGAAATCTAAACAAATTTTAAATGTAATTAATAGCGAACCACCAAGAAAACGTAGACAAACGAATCACAAGACAAAACACGACGCGTTTCGACCTCTTAGGTCTTCTTCAGGCAAGATACAAAACACTCAGGACAACGAAAATGAACAAGCAATCACTTATCTTCATCCGCTTCAGTGAACAAAGATATACGATTGCCCGTTCATTTTCATTGTCCAGAATGTTTTGTATCTTGGCTAAAGAAGACCTAAGTGGTCGAAACCCGTCGTGTTTTGAATTGTGATACTTTTGTCTACGTTTTCTTGGCGGTTCGCTATTAATTACATTTAAAATTTGATAGTGCTAAGCTTTCTCGGATGTGCTCAAAGGTTCACAACAATTGCCAGCTCCCTCTTGTATGGAAAGGTTAAGATCATGTATCATGTCACCAGTTTGAAGCGGTTGCTGTTGTTGTTGTCGTCGTCGTCGTCGTTGTTGTTGGTATCTTTCTTGTGAAGAAGAACAAGAACAACAACAACAAGGTGATGATGATGATAAGCACAAGAAGAAGAAGAAGACGACAACGACGACGACGAAGAAGAAGAAGAAGGAGAAGAAGAAGAAGAAGAAGAGAAAAAGAACAAGATGCAAAGCATATAAACGTACTCCCAGTTTATCTTGAATACAAGTACTTTCTGAGATATTCCGTAAAGAAAAAAACCGTTTTGGGCCGTTATAGCCGTTAGTAACAGCTATTCTGGTACAATAAAACATCGGGCATCATCTGCGACCCATAATGAACATGCGTACAAATTTTCCGAAAGATCGGCCCAAAAGTTTTGTCAGGAGCGGGTGGAGCACATTTTGACCATGGACAGACACACAGACAGACACACAGACAGACACACGGACACCATTTCTTCGTTCCCATTGTAAAGTACTCCCTGTTCTGTAAGACCTGGGAGTACAAAAAGCGTGGCATTCCGATCTTATGACCATTTAGAAGCTTTTGTCTATCGGTCTCTGTGATCTCTTCAATCAACTGACCAACCAACCAACCATTATCCATCCATCGACCCAACGATCAATCAAACAAACTTTTACTTAATCATGCTACAGCAGGCGCGGTTTCAAAGAATTCAAATGAAAGACTAAAATGTCCACAGTGATACAGAACACGACGATGGTGATCTAACGGGTCTCCACAAACCATCAGAATCTGCAGAACTCACCCACTGTGGGTACAGGACAGAAAGACAGACGGACAGACAGACAGACAAGACAAGACAAGACAAGACAAGACAAGACAAGACAAAACATCACAGACAGACAGAGAAAGAGACAGAGAGAGACAGCGAGAGAAACAGATAGTGAGAGAGACAAAGAAAGAGAGGCACAAAGAGAGAGAGAGACACACACACACACACACACACACAAAAGAGAGAGAGAGAGAGAGAGAGAGAGAGAGAGAGAGAGAGAGAGAGAGAGAGATGGGGTGAGGAAAAGATGAGAGAAGGTCGGGGACGATGACTGTTATAATGGAGGTAGTGTGGTAATCAAGAAGAAGAAGAAGACGAAGCAGCAGCATAACAACAAAGAATCCAGCTGTGCTGAAAATAACGCAACAATAAGTCACTCAAAAGTAACGTACATGTGGTGTGTGTGTGTGTGTGTGTGTGTGTGTGTGTGTGTGTGTGTGTGTGTGTGTGTGTGTGTGTGTGTGAAAGAGAGAGAAAGACAGACAGACAGAGACGGAAAGAAGCAAAAGACGACAGAAGATTCATAACTACAACTTTCACTCATTCCGTCTGTTCCTTTGCCTTCTGCTTCTGTCTGTCTGTCTGTCTCTCTCTCTCTCTCTCTCTCTCTTCTCCTCTCCTCTCTCTCTCTCTCTCTCTCTCTCTCTCTCTCTCCTCTCTCTCTCTGGGAGTCTTGAATATCGACTAGTCTACCCTTCTTCCCTCCAACACAACCCACGCTCCTTCCTTTCTAGCTTCTAATGACCACCTGCGTCTGTTTGTTTGTCTGTCTGTCATTAAGACTACTCCAAAGTCCTGATCCAATTTTAACGAAACTTGGGTACAAAGAAGGAGCACAGCCCACGGACAAACTTTTTTTTCGTCTTTCTTTGTTTTTCTCTCATTGTTGTTTGATCCGCTGTATGGAGACGGACCAAAAGATGTAGGCAGGACCTGCTGTTCAACAACATTATGGATCAAAACACACTGTTTAAAAGAAAAGAAAAAAAAAAAGGGGGGGGGGGGGGGGTGGAAGATAATACCTATCTTTCCGTTGCAAAAAGAATTATCTTTTCTCAGCTTTGTCTAGCACGTAGAATTAGAAGTGCATGCCAAGATAACGTTTGATATATGGACTGTCTGATTCCACCCCGATATTTTTTTCATGTTTTTTTTAAATTTTTTATATCACTGATTGAACTGTTCAGCTGGCTGATAGATTAAAACTGCGCTGGGCGTACCCATCGATGGCATAATATGTCCCATGAAAAGGGTGGGACCATTCTCAATGAACGCCAGCTCTAGCTAATACAGATTACCTCCCTTGCAGGTTTCTGAACATCGTCTCTTCTGGAACCGATTCTTAATGGCATGAATTATTTTGGTGGAATGATAAAATGTGGCCCCAAAGGAAGGCATAGAATGTTGATCCAGACTGTTGACGAGGTTCTGGAATACAGGGCAGATCCACGGTCCGTTCCGTCTTTTCCAATCTCCAAGCTCATTCTAGAGCTCTTCCGGTTCGGTGATCCAATACACATGTTTATTGCTGATTCTTTCAATAGATTCATAGTCGTGTCTGTTTTTGACTTCTTTCTTTCTAGAAGATGATTTGTCGCTGTTTTTGATGTTCTCTTTCCCCTGGACCTCGAATGTAGTGATGGCCTAGATATGGAAGTTTAGATGATTATAAAATCTCGTCATTTTGCAAGTTCGTTTTTTTTTAATGACGTTGTATAATCTTGGTCTGTATGTTCCATTAACTGATTATAATATAACCATCCTCTCTTAATTATGGTATGATTTTAGATTAGCAATTGTTGGCTATATAATTTTATAAAATGCTTGCTTAAATCTTTTCATTCATTTGCATATTCGCACATTCGTTCAGTCCAGCGTCCATCAATGTACGGTTTGTATCAACAGCTTCGATTGTAGAATCCTCGGTTTTAAATCAGTACTTACACAAACATTTTATCTAATTGTTTGTTTGTTTGTTTATACATTTTTAGTGATCTTATTTTCTAAAAAAAAAAAAAATTTAATATTTTTTTACTGATTCTTTCTTTATTTATTATAAGCTTTCTTCCTTCCATGCTCTTTCCATCTCTTTCCCTCCTCTCTCTCTTAACTCTCTCTCTCCCTCTCTCTTTCTCTCTATTTGTCCCCCCCACCCCCACACCCACCCCCACCCCCACACGCTGTACGGGCATGCGTGTGCTCTCTCTCTCTCTCTCTCTCTCTCTCTCTCTCTCTCTCTCTCTCTCTCTCTCTCTCTCTCTCTCTCTCTCTCTCTCTCTTCACCTACACACACACACACACACACAACACACACACACACACACACACACACACACACTGAACGGGCGTGCGTGTGCTCTCTCTCTCTCTCTCTCTCTCTCTCTCTCTCTCTCTCTTCTCTCTCTCTCTCTCTCTCTCTGTCTGTGTGTCTGTCTGTCTGTCTCTCTGTCTGTCTGTCTCTCTCTCTCTTCTCTCTCTCTCTCTCTCTCTCTCTCTCTCTCTCTCTCTTCTCTCTCTCTCTCTTCCTCTTCCCTCTTC
>CM031609.1:9725327-9740327 GCA_018398815.1 Conus ventricosus | reverse complement strand
ATCATTTCACAAAGGATTGTTTGTCTGTCTGTTCTTGACACGTGGATGTTATGTTGTGATCATTCACAAAGGATGTTTGTCTGTCTGTTCTTGACCCGTGGATGTCATGTTGTGATCATTTCACAAGGATTGTTTGTCTGTCTGTTCTTGACCCGTGGATGTTATGTTGTGATCATTTCACAAAGGATTGTTTGTCTGTCTGTTCTTGACCCGTGGATGTTATGTTGTGATCATTTCACAAAGGATGTTTGTTGTCGTTCTTGACCGTGGATGTATGTTGTGATCATTTCACAAAGGATTGTTGTCTGTCTGTTCTTGACCCGTGGATGTTATGTTGTGATCATTTCACAAAGGATTGTTTGTCTGTCTGTTCTTGACCCGTGGATGTCATGTTGTGATCATTTCACAAAGGATTGTTTTGTCTGTCTGTTCTTGACCCGTGGATGTTATGTTGTGATCATTTCACAAAGGATTGTTTGTCTGTCTGTTCTTAACCCGTGGATGTTATGTTGTGATCATTTCATAAAGGATTGTTTGTCTGTCTGTTCTTAACCCGTGGATGTCATGTTGTGATCATTTCACAAAGGATTGTTTGTCTGTCTGTTCTTAAGCCGTGGATGTTATGTTGTGATCATTTCACAAAGGATTGTTTGTCTGTCTGTTCTTAACCCGTGGATGTCATGTTGTGATCATTTCACAAAGGATTGTTTGTCTGTCTGTTCTTAAGCCGTGGATGTTATGTTGTGATCATTTCACAAAGGATTGTTTGTCTGTCTGTTCTTAACCCGTGGATGTTATGTTGTGATCATTTCACAAAGGATTGTTTGTCTGTCTGTTCTTAACCCGTGGATGTTATGTTGTGATCATTTCACAAAGGATTGTTTGTCTGTCTGTTTCTTGACCCGTGGATGTCATGTTGTGATCATTTCACAAAGGATTGTTTGTCTGTCTGTTCTTGACCCGTGGATGTTATGTTGTGATCATTTCACAAAGGATTGTTTGTCTGTCTGTTCTTGACCCGTGGATGTTATGTTGTGATCATTTCACAAAGGATTGTTTGTCTGTCTGTTCTTGGACCCGTGGATGTTATGTTGTGATCATTTCACAAAGGATTGTTGTCTGTCTGTTCTTGACACGTGGATGTTATGTTGTGATCATTTCACAAGGATTGTTTGTCTGTCTGTTCTTGACCCGTGGATGTCATGTTGTGATCATTTCACAAAGGATTGTTTGTCTGTCTGTACTTGACCCGTGGATGTTATGTTGTGATCATTTCACAAAGGATTGTTTGTCTGTCTGTTCTTGACCGTGGATGTTATGTTGTGATCATTTCACAAAGGATTGTTTGTCTGTCTGTTCTTGACCCGTGGATGTTATGTTGTGATCATTTCACAAAGGATTGTTTGTCTGTCTGTTCTTGACCCGTGGATGTCATGTTGTGATCATTTCACAAAGGATTGTTTGTCTGTCTGTTCTTGACCCGTGGATGTCATGTTGTGATCATTTCACAAAGGATTGTTTGTCTGTCTGTTCTTGACCCGTGGATGTTATGTTGTGATCATTTCACAAAGGATTGTTTGTCTGTCTGTTCTTAACCCGTGGATGTTATGTTGTGATCATTTCATAAAGATTGTTTGTCTGTCTGTTCTTAACCCGTGGATGTCATGTTGTGATCATTTCACAAAGGATTGTTTGTCTGTCTGTTCTTAAGCCGTGGATGTTATGTTGTGATCATTTCACAAAGGATTGTTTGTCTGTCTGTTCTTAACCCGTGGATGTCATGTTGTGATCATTCACAAAGGATTGTTTGTCTGTCTGTTCTTAACCGTGGATGTTATGTTGTGATCATTTCACAAAGGATTGTTTGTCTGTCTGTTCTTAACCCGTGGATGTTATGTTGTGATCATTTCACAAAGGATTGTTTGTCTGTCTGTTCTTAACCCGTGGATGTTATGTTGTGATCATTTCACAAAGGATTGTTTGTCTGTCTGTTCTTAACCGTGGATGTTATGTTGTGATCATTTCACAAAGGATTGTTTGTCTGTCTGTTCTTGACCCGTGGATGTTATGTTGTGATCATTTCACAAAGGATTGTTTGTCTGTCTGTTCTTGACCCGTGGATGTTATGTTGTGATCATTTCACAAAGGATTGTTTGTCTGTCTGTTCTTGACCCGTGGATGTTATGTTGTGATCATTTCACAAAGGATTGTTTGTCTGTCTGTTCTTGACCCGTGGATGTTATGTTGTGATCATTTCACAAAGGATTGTTTGTCTGTCTGTTCTTGACCCGTGGATGTTATGTTGTGTCATTTCACAAAGGATTGTTTGTCTGTCTGTTCTTGACCGTGGATGTTTGTTGTGATCATTTCACAAAGGATTGTTTGTCTGTCTGTTCTTAACCGTGGATGTTATGTTGTGATCATTTCACAAAGGATTGTTTGTCTGTCTGTTCTTGACCCGTGGATGTTATGTTGTGATCATTTCACAAAGGATTGTTTGTCTGTCTGTTCTTAACCCGTGGATGTTATGTTGTGATCATTTCACAAAGGATTGTTTGCCTGTCTGTTCTTGACCCGTGGATGTCATGTTGTGATCATTTCACAAAGGATTGTTTGTCTGTCTGTTCTTAACCCGTGAATGTTATGTTGTGATCATTTCACAAAGGATTGTTTGTCTGTCTGTTCTTAACCCGTGGAAGTTATGTTGTGATCATTTCACAAAGGATTGTTTGTCTGTCTGTTCTTGACCCGTGGATGTTATGTTGTGATCATTTCACAAAGGATATTTTGTCTGTCTGTTCTTAACCCGTGGATGTTATGTTGTGATCATTTCACAAAGGATTGTTTGCCTGTCTGTTCTTGACCCGTTGGATGTTATGTTGTGATCATTTCACAAAGGATTGTTTGTCTGTCTGTTCTTAACCCGTGGATGTTATGTTGTGATCATTTCACAAAGGATTGTTTGTCTGTCTGTTCTTAACCGTGGATGTTATGTTGTGATCATTTCACAAAGGATTGTTTGTCTGTCTGTTCTTAACCCGTGGATGTTATGTTGTGATCATTTCACAAAGGATTGTTTGTCTGTCTGTTCTTAACCCGTGGATGTTATGTTGTGATCATTTCACAAAGGATTGTTTGTCTGTCTGTTCTTAACCCGTGGATGTTATGTTGTGATAATTTCACAAAGGATTGTTTGTCTGTTCTTAACCCGTGGATGTTATGTTGTGATCATTTCACAAACGATTGTTTGTCTGTCTGTTCTTAACCCGTGGATGTTATGTTGTGATCATTTCACAAAGGACTGTTTGTCTGTCTGTTCTTGACCCGTGGATGTTATGTTGTGATCATTTCACAAAGGATTGTTTGTCTGTCTGTTCTTGACCCGTGGATGTTATGTTGTGATCATTTCACAAAGGATTGTTTGTCTGTCTGTTCTTGACCCGTGGATGTTATGTTGTGATCATTTCACAAAGGATTGTTTGTCTGTCTGTTCTTGACCGTGGATGTTATGTTGTGATCATTTCACAAAGGATTGTTTGTCTGTCTGTTCTTGACCCGTGGATGTTATGTTGTGATCATTTCACAAAGGATTGTTTGTCTGTCTGTTCTTGACCCGTGGATGTTATGTTGTGATCATTTCACAAAGGATTGTTTGTCTGTCTGTTCTTAAAACGTGGATGTTATGTTGTGATCATTTCACAAAGGATTGTTTGTCTGTCTGTTCTTGACCCGTGGATGTTATGTTGTGATCATTTCACAAAGGATTGTTTGTCTGTCTGTTCTTGACCCGTGGATGTCATGTTGTGATCATTTCACAAAGGATTGTTTGTCTGTCTGTTCTTGACCCGTGGATGTCATGTTGTGATCATTTCACAAAGGATTGTTTGTCTGTCTGTTCTTGACCCGTGGATGTCATGTTGTGATCATTTCACAAAGGATTGTTTGTCTGTCTGTTCTTGACCCGTGGATGTCATGTTGTGATCATTTCACAAAGGTTTGTTTGTCTGTCTGTTCTTGACCCGTGGATGTTATGTTGTGATCATTTCACAAAGGATTGTCTGTCTGTCTGTTCTTGACCCGTGGATGTTATGTTGTGATCATTTCACAAAGGATTGTTTGTCTGTCTGTTCTTGACCCGTGGATGTCATGTTGTGATCATTTCACAAAGGATTGTTTGTCTGTCTGTTCTTGACCCGTGGATGTCATGTTGTGATCATTTCACAAAGGATTGTTTGTCTGTCTGTTCTTGACCCGTGATGTCATGTTGTGATCATTTCACAAAGGATTGTTTGTCTGTCTGTTCTTGACCCGTGGATGTTATGTTGTGATCATTTCACAAAGGATTGTCTGTCTGTCTGTTCTTGACCGTGGATGTCATGTTGTGATCATTTCACAAAGGATTGTTTGTCTGTCTGTTCTTGACCCGTGGATGTCATGTTGTGATCATTTCACAAAGGATTGTTTGTCTGTCAGTTCTTGACCCGTGGATGTCATGTTGTGATCATTTCACAAAGGATTGTTTGTCTGTCTTTTCTTGACCCGTGGATGTCATGTTGTGATCATTTCACAAAGGATTGTTTGTCTGTCTGTTCTTGACCCGTGGATGTCATGTTGTGATCATTTCACAAAGGATTGTTTGTCTGTCTGTTCTTGACCCGTGGATGTCATGTTGTGATCATTTCACAAAGGATTGTTTGTCTGTCTGTTCTTGACCCGTGGATGTTATGTTGTGATCATTTCACAAAGGATTGTTTGTCTGTCTGTTCTTGACCCGTGGATGTTATGTTGTGATCATTTCACAAAGGATTGTTTGTCTGTCTGTTCTTGACCCGTGGATGTTATGTTGTGATCATTTCACAAAGGATTGTTTGTCTGTCTGTTCTTGACACGTGGATGTTATGTTGTGATCATTTCACAAAGGATTGTTTGTCTGTCTGTTCTTGACCCGTGGATGTCATGTTGTGATCATTTCACAAAGGATTGTTTGTCTGTCTGTTCTTGACCCGTGGATGTTATGTTGTGATCATTTCACAAAGGATTGTTTGTCTGTCTGTTCTTGACCGTGGATGTTATGTTGTGATCATTTCACAAAGGATTGTTTGTCTGTCTGTTCTTGACCCGTGGATGTTATGTTGTGATCATTTCACAAAGGATTGTTTGTCTGTCTGTTCTTGACCCGTGGATGTTATGTTGTGATCATTTCACAAAGGATTGTTTGTCTGTCTGTTCTTGACCCGTGGATGTCATGTTGTGATCATTTCACAAAGGATTGTTTGTCTGTCTGTTCTTGACCCGTGGATGTTATGTTGTGATCATTTCACAAAGGATTGTTTGTCTGTCTGTTCTTAACCCGTGGATGTTATGTTGTGATCATTTTATAAAGGATTGTTTGTCTGTCTGTTCTTAACCCGTGGATGTCATGTTGTGATCATTTCACAAAGGATTGTTTGTCTGTCTGTTCTTAAGCCGTGGATGTTATGTTGTGATCATTTCACAAAGGATTGTTTGTCTGTCTGTTCTTAACCCGTGGATGTCATGTTGTGATCATTTCACAAAGGATTGTTTGTCTGTCTGTTCTTAAGCCGTGGATGTTATGTTGTGATCATTTCACAAGGATTGTTTGTCTGTCTGTTCTTAACCCGTGGATGTTATGTTGTGATCATTTCACAAAGGATTGTTTGTCTGTCTGTTCTTAACCCGTGGATGTTATGTTGTGATCATTTCACAAAGGATTGTTTGTCTGTCTGTTCTTAACCCGTGGATGTTATGTTGTGATCATTTCACAAGGATTGTTTGTCTGTCTGTTCTTGACCCGTGGATGTTATGTTGTGATCATTTCACAAAGGATTGTTTGTCTGTCTGTTCTTGACCCGTGGATGTTATGTTGTGATCATTTCACAAAGGATTGTTTGTCTGTCTGTTCTTGACCCGTGGATGTTATGTTGTGATCATTTCACAAAGGATTGTTTGTCTGTCTGTTCTTGACCCGTGGATGTTATGTTGTGATCATTTCACAAAGGATTGTTTGTCTGTCTGTTCTTGACCCGTGGATGTTATGTTGTGATCATTTCACAAAGGATTGTTTGTCTGTCTGTTCTTGACCCGTGGATGTTATGTTGTGATCATTTCACAAAGGATTGTTTGTCTGTCTGTTCTTAACCCGTGGATGTTATGTTGTGATCATTTCACAAAGGATTGTTTGTCTGTCTGTTCTTGACCCGTGGATGTTATGTTGTGATCATTTCACAAAGGATTGTTTGTCTGTCTGTTCTTAACCCGTGGATGTTATGTTGTGATCATTTCACAAAGGATTGTTTGCCTGTCTGTTCTTGACCCGTGGATGTTATGTTGTGATCATTTCACAAAGGATTGTTTGTCTGTCTGTTCTTAACCCGTGGATGTTATGTTGTGATCATTTCACAAAGGATTGTTTGTCTGTCTGTTCTTAACCCGTGGAAGTTATGTTGTGATCATTTCACAAAGGATTGTTTGTCTGTCTGTTCTTGACCCGTGGATGTTATGTTGTGATCATTTCACAAAGGATATTTTGTCTGTCTGTTCTTAACCCGTGGATGTTATGTTGTGATCATTTCACAAAGGATTGTTTGTCTGTCTGTTCTTGACCCGTGGATGTCATGTTGTGATCATTTCACAAAGGATTGTTTGTCTGTCTGTTCTTGACCCGTGGATGTCATGTTGTGATCATTTCACAAAGGATTGTTTGTCTGTCTGTTCTTGACCCGTGGATGTCATGTTGTGATCATTTCACAAAGGATTGTCTGTCTGTCTGTTCTTGACCGTGGATGTTATGTTGTGATCATTTCACAAAGGATTGTCTGTCTGTCTGTTCTTGACCCGTGGATGTTATGTTGTGATCATTTCACAAAGGATTGTTTGTCTGTCTTTCTTGACCCGTGGATGTTATGTTGTGATCATTTCACAAAGGATTGTTTGTCTGTCTGTTCTTGACCCGTGGATGTTATGTTGTGATCATTTCACAAAGGATTGTTTGTCTGTCTGTTCTTGACCCGTGGATGTTATGTTGTGATCATTCACAAGGATTGTTTGTCTGTCTGTTCTTAAAACGTGGATGTTATGTTGTGATCATTTCACAAAGGATTGTTTGTCTGTCTGTTCTTGACCCGTGGATGTTATGTTGTGATCATTTCACAAAGGTTTGTTTGTCTGTTGTTCTTGACCCGTGGATGTCATGTTGTGATCATTTCACAAAGGATTGTTTGTCTGTCTGTTCTTGACCCGTGGATGTCATGTTGTGATCATTTCACAAAGGATTGTTTGTCTGTCTGTTCTTGACCCGTGGATGTCATGTTGTGATCATTTCACAAAGGATTGTTTGTCTGTCTGTTCTTGACCCGTGGATGTCATGTTGTGATCATTTCACAAAGGTTTGTTTGTCTGTCTGTTCTTGACCCGTGGATGTTATGTTGTGATCATTTCACAAAGGATTGTCTGTCTGTCTGTTCTTGACCCGTGGATGTTATGTTGTGATCATTTCACAAAGGATTGTTTGTCTGTCTGTTCTTGACCCGTGGATGTCATGTTGTGATCATTTCACAAAGGATTGTTTGTCTGTCTGTTCTTGACCCGTGGATGTCTTGTTGTGATCATTTCACAAAGGATTGTTTGTCTGTCTGTTCTTGACCCGTGGATGTCATGTTGTGATCATTTCACAAAGGATTGTTTGTCTGTCTGTTCTTGACCCGTGGATGTTATGTTGTGATCATTTCACAAAGGATTGTCTGTCTGTCTGTTCTTGACCCGTGGATGTTATGTTGTGATCATTTCACAAAGGATTGTTTGTCTGTCTGTTCTTGACCCGTGGATGTCATGTTGTGATCATTTCACAAAGGATTGTTTGTCTGTCAGTTCTTGACCCGTGGATGTCATGTTGTGATCATTTCACAAAGGATTGTTTGTCTGTCTGTTCTTGACCCGTGGATGTCATGTTGTGATCATTTCACAAAGGATTGTTTGTCTGTCTGTTCTTGACCCGTGGATGTCATGTTGTGATCATTTCACAAAGGATTGTTTGTCTGTCTGTTCTTGACCGTGGATGTCATGTTGTGATCATTTCACAAAGGATTGTTTGTCTGTCTGTTCTTGACCCGTGGATGTTATGTTGTGATCATTTCACAAAGGATTGTTTGTCTGTCTGTTCTTGACCGTGGATGTTATGTTGTGATCATTTCACAAAGGATTGTTTGTCTGTCTGTTCTTGACCCGTGGATGTTATGTTGTGATCATTTCACAAAGGATTGTTTGTCTGTCTGTTCTTGACACGTGGATGTTATGTTGTGATCATTTCACAAAGGATTGTTTGTCTGTCTGTTCTTGACCCGTGGATGTCATGTTGTGATCATTTCACAAGGATTGTTTGTCTGTCTGTTCTTGACCCGTGGATGTTATGTTGTGATCATTTCACAAAGGATTGTTTGTCTGTCTGTTCTTGACCCGTGGATGTTATGTTGTGATCATTTCACAAAGGATTGTTTGTCTGTCTGTTCTTGACCCGTGGATGTTATGTTGTGATCATTTCACAAAGGATTGTTTGTCTGTCTGTTCTTGACCCTTGGATGTTATGTTGTGATCATTTCACAAAGGATTGTTTGTCTGTCTGTTCTTGACCCGTGGATGTCATGTTGTGATCATTTCACAAAGGATTGTTTGTCTTGTCTGTTCTTGGCCCGTGGATGTTATGTTGTGATCATTTCACAAAGGATTGTTTGTCTGTCTGTTCTTAACCCGTGGATGTTATGTTGTGATCATTTCATAAAGGATTGTTTGTCTGTCTGTTCTTAACCCGTGGATGTCATGTTGTGATCATTTCACAAAGGATTGTTTTGTCTGTCTGTTCTTAAGCCGTGGATGTTATGTTGTGATCATTTCACAAAGGATTGTTTGTCTGTCTGTTCTTAACCCGTGGATGTCATGTTGTGATCATTTCACAAAGGATTGTTTGTCTGTCTGTTCTTAAGCCGTGGATGTTATGTTGTGATCATTTCACAAAGGATTGTTTGTCTGTCTGTTCTTAACCCGTGGATGTTATGTTGTGATCATTTCACAAAGGATTGTTTGTCTGTCTGTTCTTAACCCGTGGATGTTATGTTGTGATCATTTCACAAAGGATTGTTTGTCTGTCTGTTCTTAACCCGTGGATGTTATGTTGTGATCATTTCACAAAGGATTGTTTGTCTGTCTGTTCTTGACCCGTGGATGTTATGTTGTGATCATTTCACAAAGGATTGTTTGTCTGTCTGTTCTTGACCCGTGGATGTTATGTTGTGATCATTTCACAAAGGATTGTTTGTCTGTCTGTTCTTGACCCGTGGATGTTATGTTGTGATCATTTCACAAGGATTGTTTGTCTGTCTGTTCTTGACCCGTGGATGTTATGTTGTGATCATTTCACAAAGGATTGTTTGTCTGTCTGTTCTTGACCCGTGGATGTTATGTTGTGATCATTTCACAAAGGATTGTTTGTCTGTCTGTTCTTGACCCGTGGATGTTATGTTGTGATCATTTCACAAAGGATTGTTTGTCTGTCTGTTCTTAACCCGTGGATGTTATGTTGTGATCATTTCACAAAGGATTGTTTGTCTGTCTGTTCTTGACCCGTGGATGTTATGTTGTGATCATTTCACAAAGGATTGTTTGTCTGTCTGTTCTTAACCCGTGGATGTTATGTTGTGATCATTTCACAAAGGATTGTTTGCCTGTCTGTTCTTGACCCGTGGATGTTATGTTGTGATCATTTCACAAAGGATTGTTTGTCTGTCTGTTCTTAACCCGTGGATGTTATGTTGTGATCATTTCACAAAGGATTTTTGTCTGTCTGTTCTTAACCCGTGGAAGTTATGTTGTGATCATTTCACAAAGGATTGTTTGTCTGTCTGTTCTTGACCCGTGGATGTTATGTTGTGATCATTTCACAAAGGATATTTTGTCTGTCTGTTCTTAACCCGTGGATGTTATGTTGTGATCATTTCACAAAGGATTGTTTGTCTGTCTGTTCTTGACCCGTGGATGTCATGTTGTGATCATTTCACAAAGGATTGTTTGTCTGTCTGTTCTTGACCCGTGGATGTCATGTTGTGATCATTTCACAAAGGATTGTTTGTCTGTCTGTTCTTGACCCGTGGATGTCATGTTGTGATCATTTCACAAAGGATTGTTTGTCTGTCTGTTCTTGACCCGTGGATGTTATGTTGTGATCATTTCACAAAGGATTGTCTGTCTGTCTGTTCTTGACCCGTGGATGTTATGTTGTGATCATTTCACAAAGGATTGTTTGTCTGTCTGTTCTTGACCCGTGGATGTCATGTTGTGATCATTTCACAAAGGATTGTTTGTCTGTCTGTTCTTGACCCGTGGATGTCATGTTGTGATCATTTCACAAAGGATTGTTTGTCTGTCTGTTCTTGACCCGTGGATGTCATGTTGTGATCATTTCACAAAGGATTGTTTGTCTGTCTGTTCTTGACCCGTGGATGTTATGTTGTGATCATTTCACAAAGGATTGTCTGTCTGTCTGTTCTTGACCCGTGGATGTTATGTTGTGATCATTTCACAAAGGATTGTTTGTCTGTCTGTTCTTGACCGTGGATGTCATGTTGTGATCAGTTCACAAGGATTGTTTGTCTGTCTGTTCTTGACCCGTGGATGTCATGTTGTGATCATTTCACAAGGATTGCTTGTCTGTCTGTTCTTGACCCGTGGATGTCATGTTGTGATCATTTCACAAAGGATTGTTTGTCTGTCTGTTCTTGACCCGTGGATGTCATGTTGTGATCATTTCACAAAGGATTGTTTGTCTGTCTGGTCTTGACCCGTGGATGTTATGTTGTGATCATTTCACAAAGGATTGTTTGTCTGTCTGTTCTTGACCGTGGATGTTATGTTGTATTCATTTCACAAAGGATTGTTTGTCTGTCTGTTCTTGACCCGTGGATGTTATGTTGTGATCATTTCACAAAGGATTGTTTGTCTGTCTGTTCTTGACACGTGGATGTTATGTTGTGATCATTTCACAAAGGATTGTTTGTCTGTCTGTTCTTGACCCGTGGATGTCATGTTGTGATCATTTCACAAAGGATTGTTTGTCTGTCTGTTCTTGACCCGTGGATGTTATGTTGTGATCATTTCACAAAGGATTGTTTGTCTGTCTGTTCTTGACCCGTGGATGTTATGTTGTGATCATTTCACAAAGGATTGTTTGTCTGTCTGTTCTTGACCCGTGGATGTTATGTTGTGATCATTTCACAAAGGATTGTTTGTCTGTCTGTTCTTGACCCGTGGATGTTATGTTGTGATCATTTCACAAAGGATTGTTTGTCTGTCTGTTCTTGACCCGTGGATGTCATGTTGTGATCATTTCACAAAGGATTGTTTGTCTGTCTGTTCTTGACCCGTGGATGTTATGTTGTGATCATTTCACAAAGGATTGTTTGTCTGTCTGTTCTTAACCCGTGGATGTTATGTTGTGATCATTTCATAAAGGATTGTTTGTCTGTCTGTTCTTAACCCGTGGATGTCATGTTGTGATCATTTCACAAAGGATTGTTTGTCTGTCTGTTCTTAAGCCGTGGATGTTATGTTGTGATAATTTCACAAAGGATTGTTTGTCTGTCTGTTCTTAAACGTGGATGTCATGTTGTGATCATTTCACAAAGGATTGTTTGTCTGTCTGTTCTTAAGCCGTGGATGTTATGTTGTGATCATTTCACAAAGGATTGTTTGTCTGTCTGTTCTTAACCCGTGGATGTTATGTTGTGATCATTTCACAAAGGATTGTTTGTCTGTCTGTTCTTAACCCGTGGATGTTATGTTGTGATCATTTCACAAAGGATTGTTTGTCTGTCTGTTCTTAACCCGTGGATGTTATGTTGTGATCATTTCACAAAGGATTGTTTGTCTGTCTGTTCTTGACCCGTGGATGTTATGTTGTGATCATTTCACAAAGGATTGTTTGTCTGTCTGTTCTTGACCCGTGGATGTTATGTTGTGATCATTTCACAAAGGATTGTTTGTCTGTCTGTTCTTGACCCGTGGATGTTATGTTGTGATCATTTCACAAAGGATTGTTTGTCTGTCTGTTCTTGACCCGTGGATGTTATGATGTGATCATTTCACAAAGGATTGTTTGTCTGTCTGTTCTTGACCCGTGGATGTTATGTTGTGATCATTTCACAAAGGATTGTTTGTCTGTCTGTTCTTGACCCGTGGATGTTATGTTGTGATCATTTCACAAAGGATTGTTTGTCTGTCTGTTCTTAACCGTGGATGTTATGTTGTGATCATTTCACAAAGGATTGTTTGTCTGTCTGTTCTTGACCCGTGGATGTTATGTTGTGATCATTTCACAAAGTATTGTTTGTCTGTCTGTTCTTAAGCCGTGGATGTTATGTTGTGATCATTTCACAAAGGATTGTTTGCCTGTCTGTTCTTGACCCGTGGATGTTATGTTGTGATCATTTCACAAAGGATTGTTTGTCTGTCTGTTCTTAACCGTGGATGTTATGTTGTGATCATTTCACAAAGGATTGTTTGTCTGTCTGTTCTTAACCCGTGGAAGTTATGTTGTGATCATTTCACAAAGGATTGTTTGTCTGTCTGTTCTTGACCGTGGATGTTATGTTGTGATCATTTCACAAAGGATATTTTGTCTGTCTGTTCTTAACCCGTGGATGTTATGTTGTGATCATTTCACAAAGGATTGTTTGCCTGTCTGTTCTTGACCGTGGATGTTATGTTGTGATCATTTCACAAAGGATTGTTTGTCTGTCTGTTCTTAACCCGTGGATGTTATGTTGTGATCATTTCACAAAGGATTGTTTGTCTGTCTGTTCTTAACCCGTGGATGTTATGTTGTGATCATTTCACAAAGGATTGTTTGTCTGTCTGTTCTTAACCCGTGGATGTTATGTTGTGATCATTTCACAAAGGATTGTTTGTCTGTCTGTTCTTAACCCGTGGATGTTATGTTGTGATCATTTCACAAAGGATTGTTTGTCTGTCTGTTCTTAACCCGTGGATGTTATGTTGTGATCATTTCACAAAGGATTGTTTGTCTGTCTGTTCTTAACCCGTGGATGTTATGTTGTGATCATTTCACAAAGGATTGTTTGTCTGTCTGTTCTTAACCCGTGGATGTTATGTTGTGATCATTTCACAAAGGACTGTTTGTCTGTCTGTTCTTGACCCGTGGATGTTATGTTGTGATCATTTCACAAAGGATTGTTTGTCTGTCTGTTCTTGACCGTGGATGTTATGTTGTGATCATTTCACAAAGGATTGTTTGTCTGTCTGTTCTTGACCCGTGGATGTTATGTTGTGATCATTTCACAAAGGATTGTTTGTCTGTCTGTTCTTGACCCGTGGATGTTATGTTGTGATCATTTCACAAAGGATTGTTTGTCTGTCTGTTCTTGACCCGTGGATGTTGTGATCATTTCACAAAGGATTGTTTGTCTGTCTGTTCTTGACCCGTGGATGTTATGTTGTGATCATTTCACAAAGGATTGTTTGTCTGTCTGTTCTTGACCCGTGGATGTTATGTTGTGATCATTTCACAACAGGATTGTTTGTCTGTCTGTTCTTAAAACGTGGATGTTATGTTGTGATCATTTCACAAAGGATTGTTTGTCTGTCTGTTCTTGACCCGTGGATGTTATGTTGTGATCATTTCACAAAGGATTGTTTGCCTGTCTGTTCTTGACCCGTGGATGTTATGTTGTGATCATTTCACAAAGGATTGTTTGTCTGTCTGTTCTTAACCCGTGGATGTTATGTTGTGGTCATTTCACAAAGGATTGTTTGTCTGTCTGTTCTTGACCCGTTGATGTTATGTTGTGATCATTTCACAAAGGATTGTTTGTCTGTCTGTTCTTGACCCGTGGATGTTATGTTGTGATCATTTCACAAAGGATTGTTTGTCTGTCTGTTCTTGACCCGTGGATGTCATGTTGTGATCATTTCACAAAGGATTGTTTGTCTGTCTGTTCTTGACCCGTGGATGTCATGTTGTGATCATTTCACAAAGGATTGTTTGCCTGTCTGTTCTTAACCGTGGATGTTATGTTGTGATCATTTCACAAAGGATTGTTTGCCTGTCTGTTCTTGACCCGTGGATGTTATGTTGTGATCATTTCACAAAGGATTGCAGTCACTCAGCAGAATGACGCTAGTTCATCATACAGGTCAAACAATGAGGAAATCGACAAACTACGGTCTTTCTTTTTCCTTCTTGTGTGTGTGTGTGTGTGTGTGTGTGTGTGGTGTGTGTGTGTGTGTGTGTGTGTGTTGTGTGTGTGTGTGAGCGCGCGCGTGCGTGCGTGCGTGTGTGTGTGTGTGTGTGTGTGTGAGAGAGAGAGAGAGAGAGAGAGAGAGAGAGAGAGAGAGAGAGAGAGAGAGAGAGAGAGAAAGAAAGAGAGAGTGTGTGTGTGTGTGTGTGGGGGGGGGGGGTGCACGCGTGTGTGTGTGTGTATGTGTGTGGAGACAAATGGGGGTGGGGGGGGGGGGGGAGGTCCGCCAACCTGTAATTTTTCCCGCTTTTGATTTTCTCTATTCCTTTCCTTTTTCTTTTTTTCTTTTTTTTTCTTTTTTAAATGTTCATCGATTCATTCTTTTTCTTCTCTTTTCCCCCCTTTTTTTCACAATGGGTCCTGCATCCTTTTATTGTTTTCCCCACTGTTTTTATCATCATCATCATCATTATCATCATCATCATCATCATCATCATCATCATCTTCTTCTTCTTCTTCTTCTCCTTCTCCTTCTTCTTCTTCTTCTTCTCCTTCTCCTTCTTCTTCTTCTTCTTCTTCTTCTTCTTCTTCCTCGTCCTCTTGCCCATATTGTTGTTGTTGTTGTTGTTGTTGTTGTTCTTCTTCTTCTTCTTCTTCTTCTTCTTCCTCTCTTTTAAGTACTTGGCTCACTCTTACTTGCAGTGTCTGTGTGTTATTTTACATATGGACAATCTGTTAT